>WBMW01003898.1:1633300-1693664 GCA_013396635.1 Penelope pileata
TTTTTTAATCTGCATAAATTTGTGAGAGGAGCAGGAAAGGTGTGCTGAGGAAAGCAAGGCTGATTTCAAAGACATGCTTATAAATTTCTGATGTCACATTTCAAAATCATTTAATGTAATAGTCTTCTTTCTACTTCCCAGCCCTGTTTATAAATTCCTTCTGTCCTCAGCATACAAGAAGACCTTCAACTTCCCATGTGTGAAAAACAGCCATCATAATGACGTGTTGATATGTTTGGAGCGCTACCTGCTACTATAATAGAAAAGATGAATAGTGATAGATCATTCTCCACACCCACGCAGATAATAGCATCTCTCCTGGGATGGCTGACAATCTAATTGTGGCAGAATGCAGGGAGGCCTGAAGCGCATTTCATTAGTTATTGACTGGGGTACTCTGTCTCGTCCTTTAAACAAACACACACACATGCACACACACACATACAAACCACCTGACAGGAAAAAGGAAAAGCATGTGCAGTACTTTTTAAAAATCAGCACAGACATAATTAAGGATAACAATGCCGCGGCAAATGAGTGTGACTCATCGTCATTTTCTTGTTCCATCGCACACAACAACATATTTGTCCCAAGAGACGTTTTTGGAGGTGCAAAAGTTCACCTGCAGCCTGTTAATTCACTTCGAGGCAGGACTGTGATCACTTAATGGACTCTTCGTGTGCTGGCTGCTATGGTAACTGCTGCATCATGCTCTCCATAGGCTTCTTTTCGTAGGACAGCGTAAATTGTGAGAGCAAATCTCAGATGGGTTTGTTACTGGAATCAAAATCCCAGGGTGGATTTCCAATTCTACACGTGGTCTTGGCCCACTGAGCACTCCTTTTATGGACATGTTTGCTCATTTGGCTTAATTTTAAACTCAGTCCTTAAGAATTGTGTGCTCAAAAACAGTTCTCAGAATTGAAGTCTTTTGGGTTTGGGCTGGGCTGAAGGCACATGTGGAAAGCTTAAAAAAATAAATGCTAGAAGATGAGACAAATAAAAGGGGGATTGAGTTAAATCATTCAGCCCATCTGGCCTGGTCATCAAGCTCAAAACAAAGCCCTCTTCAAAAACAAGAAAAGGAATGTCCTCAGGAGATGGGAAAAAGAGCTACCAAGCCTTAACCAAGTGCAACCAAAGCATCAAAGCAGTGGTGAATATCCAAGTCTGAAGATGCTCTGGTGCAACAGCACAGAGACCTGGGAGCAGAGATTTCTCATCCATCTCGGTGTGAGCACTAGCATGAGCAGTGACATCCACCATCCCCAGGATGATCAGTCTGCAGAGAGGGGCAAAGATGGGTGTCAGGGGCTGGAGCAGGATGGAAGATCTCTGTGAGTGGGAAGATGGAAAGATTTGGGGAAAATATAGAGGAAAAGGCAATGGGGAAAGGGAGATGAGAAAAAGAAGAGGCAGGGAAGTGAAGATGGATGTCAGCAACCTGCTAGAGGCTGGCAGACGTGCTCCTGTGAGCGGATGGGTGAGCCTGGGCTGAGGTCAGACAAGCAGGATAGAGGTAATAGCAGAGGATGCAGGTTCAAGTCTGGGCAGGAAGCAGGCTTGAGAGCTGAATGGGGCCTCAAGAAATGAAGAAGGCTACTCCTCAGCCTGCAACAGGATCCTCCCTCTCAGAGTCATTTCTCACAGATAGATAGGTGCCTGACCAGTTCTTAAAGATCTCCAGCAGCAGATGCTCCTGGACCTTCCCAGACCTCCCACTCAGGGGCTCATCATGTTTTTCACAGAGCTGTTGCTGCACAACTCTTTTCTTTCCCAAATTCATGAGGGGAATTGACTTATTGTATTTTCTTTTTAGCAGTGTTTGAAGACTATTCAGTCTATTCCCCTGAGTTTTTCTCCAGGATTTCTCAAAATACAGAGCCCAACTATTCCAGATAATGTCTTGCCAACGATCTTCAGAAGGATTACTTAACACACCTTGCAAGCCATATTCCCCTCAGGCTACGTCAGTATGATGACAACATTTTTTTTGCAGCAACATAACCTTCTTGACTTGTGGTCAGCTAATACTCTGCCATTGTCTTCACATCTTCCTCTCCAGATCTGCTACCAACCAGTTTTCCGTTTTATAGTCAGGGGAACTATATGACCATATTGTCATATAGGTGATTATCCCAGCCTGAGTATGGTACCTTCTGTACCTACTGAAAGTCATTTGGATTTTTCCTTTCAGACCAGTTTTTTAGGTTAGTTTGAGTTTTAATTCTGTCTTTCAATATGTCTGCCATCACTTAGATCTCCAAAGTTAACACATGCCCTTTCTGGTCCCTCATCTATTTTATTAATGAAGATACTGAATAGATGTGATTCAAGACAGACCCTTGCAAAGCCCAATTGAATACGTCCGTGTGGACATGGATTTAGGGATAACTTAGAAAAGGACAGAAGAGGGAGAACGAAGAAGAAAGTGGGAGTAGGTCAGTTAGAGTGAAAAATCTCCTTGTGGAGGTGGAGGTGGTATGGTAGACTTAAATAGGTAGGGAAATGGATTATAGGGATATACTATTGCTTTAGGCCATAAGGTAAGAGGCAGAAGAGAGTGAAAGGACTAAAAGAAGCAGGCTGAAGATCGGGGGAGCCCTAATTAAACTATTAGGTTCCCAAAGCATTTGATAAAATAAATGAACCAAATCAATTATTAAGAAATCATTTTTAAAAAATCAATATAACTGTCAAGAAACTATAGCTTTAGAACTTACATGTGGTGGCTATTGGATGAACAAAAGGATAGCCATGTCTAGAAACAGGCAGACAAGCCAGTCAGCGAAGCCACCACCAAAGCAGAGAGATCTGGCAGGGATGATAGCGCAGGGGAAGTGGTTTGTGCAGCACTGGGTTGTGCTGTTCCCAGTGCTTCCATCTGCACACCACTCCAGTTATGTCCATGGGACAAGCTCAGTGAGCAGGCAGCATGAGTAAGTATCCACTGGGGCTGAAAGCAGGAGAGGGAATGACTGAAAGTCATCTGATGTTAGCTGTCAGCAGAAAATGCTGAAGCGCTGCTTTATTCCTCACTGCTGCATCTCTACAAGCGGCCATGTGTGAAAGCAAGGCTTTCAGTGTGCAAAGTCCCAAGGAAGACAAGAGATAGGGTAGTGTACCTCACAGGCTGCCCTCCTCTTCTGCCCCTTTCCCAGTGGAGGCTGCCAGCTCTGGGCCTGCCTTGGGTTTGAACATCAGGCCTTGCCTAAGTCAGGAATGGCAGCCATCACATGGCATGAGCTATGCAAGTTTTCCACCCTCTGCTCTGTATGATGACCTGTGAGGTGGCAAGAGCTGCCCCATGTGGGTGGAAGGGCTGGAGGGCAGGCAGGGCTGGACCACCACAGTGAGGTCTTCTTGGAGTGCATCACCACTTCCGTCACCAGAAGGGCACAAGGACAGGTCATCAGGCAGGCAGTAAGGATGTGGGTGGGGAAATGACCATTCGAGTGTCACCAGAACATGCACCTGCTCCTGACTGTCCCAGAACATGTGGCAAGTCAGTGAAGACAGGCCTCAGCCCCTTGGGGTTGGCCTTGTGCACTGTCACTGGTGGCACTTGCTGAGTTCCCCTTGCTCATCATTCACATGGGTCGTGTTCTGACATAGAGTACCCAAAATAGGAAGTCCTTTCTAACACCAAGGATGCTTCTGGAGTTGTGTTTCGGCCTCACTCAACTCCTGAGACACCAGAGTAATCCTTCTTTGAGGAAAGGAGTAAATCCTCCCCAGCCAGCAGACGCTGCCAGCCTCCAGGAAGCTTGCAGCCATACAAAGCAGGCAAGCTGCGGTAATGCTCTCCTCCCACTCATTTTTCCCAGATTGGCAGCTCTTCCCACCTGCCCCTGGTGGCAGCTTATCTGCTGCATTGTCCCTCCATGGAAGCTCTTTTGGTTGACCACAGAAGGACATGTGCCTGAGCCCTGCTCTGTGGGAGCCAGTGGGTGCGAGAGGAGGCATTCAGGGCCAAGGAACACAAAAATGATGCTGAGCAGGCATCTTCTGTGGTAGTGAAAGACATTGCCCCAGGTTGGCAGTCTCTTAGGGGCTCTGCTGCTTTACATCCTTCCAGATGAACACACGGACAGGGAACCTCTCACCATGGATTATGCTGGTGACTGCCCACCAGTTACTATGGACAAAAGAAATCCTGTACCTGTTCTTTCAGACACCTCGAACTTCCTGTCATCCACTGTCCTCCAAAACAAAGGTCATATGTAATAACACAAAAAAGCAAGGGCTGGGCTTTATCATCCTGTGCTTTATGCTTTAGCTCAATGTGCCGAAAAGAAAGAGAGAAATTAGCTTGAAATATCAATTTTTCAAGATACTTGAACGCTGTTTTCTGCAACAGAAGTAAGAGCCTGAAATGATCTGTTATTTCCTGTGAAATACCTCCCCTGTCTGACAGGGTTGGCTGCTGTACTTCTTACTTCCTTTACACAGGCAGGGGGAAAAATGGCATCTCATGGCCACCCATGCTTTCAGCTCTGTTTACTGATCTCTACAGCTTCCTCATGAGACTCTGCCAGAAAGGCAGTTTAGCTGACTGGAGGCTGTTCCCATTAATCCCCCTTAGCTAACAAGATGCAGAATGGAAAATTGCAAAGCAGGAAAGCCAGTGAATTGCATTGAAGTAGCATTTTAGGAAATCTGAGCAATACAGTTTTTTGCATCATGCCCACATTGATGAGCAGTTGTTTCTAGCGAATTGCTTTTTACTAGTCTAAAGCACATGGATACTTGTACGCATGTAAAGCCATTTATAAAATCTCTGGAAGGGCACTTCCTTCCTCGCATGCTCCCATGGCTTTTTGATAAGTCTTCACTGCACTCAAAACATCATTAACTTGCTGACCAAGGGTGCTGACCCTTCTTGCTTCCGCCTTATTTACACTGTTTGTGTTTCAGAGGAGCTAATAAAAGGCAACAGTGGCAATGCTGTAAGCAGGAGTGAAGCTATGCCATTGCTGCTGCACTTCTCAGTGCATCCAGGGCATGCTCCTGCATGCAAAAGCACAGCAAAGAGGGATGGGAGGCCACTTTTCCCTCTCCTTTCCCCTTAGACAGCACTCTTGCTAGGAAACCACGTAGCACACAGCCCTGAGATGTGTCTGTGCTTCTGCCCCACAGAGGTGGGGGAGGATGGTGTTCTTCTGACTTGAGGGAAGGGAGACTCTCCCCTCTGCAGGGAGGTGACAGCAAAGCAAGAGGGGCACAAGCTGAGGTCTGGCTCCACTTCGTGGGATCACAGGTTAGCTGAGGCCAGCAGGGATGCCTGCTCAGAGACACATGCAGCTGGTTGCTCAGGGCCATGTCCAGTTAGGTTCTGAATACCTCCAAGGCTGGAGACACCACAAACTCTCTGGGCAATCTGTGCCAGTGTTCAACCACTTTCATAGCAAAATTAAAAATTATTATCCACAGGAATTTCCTGTATTTCAATCTGTACCTATCATCTCTTGTCCTGTCACCGGGCATTACTGAAAACAGTCTGGTTCCTTCCTCTTTAACCCCCCCATCTGGTATTTATCCACACGGATAAGATCCCCTTGAACCTTCTCTTCTTCAGGCTGAGCAGGAGCTCAGCTCCTCCTTTTCTGCGGCATGTTCCAATCTCCTCATCATCTTCACTGCTAACAAGGCAGCTGGTGACAGCATTTCAGACCTCTCTGTATTCTGCCTTCTAATCTCCTCCTATTTTACCATAACCCCTCTGTCAGGCTGGAGGAGCCTAGATGAAAATTGTTCACAAGTTGATGTCTTAGAAAGAGCTCCCAGCCCGTGTACATGATGCTTTCCTGACAGCATGCCAGAGATGAATCACTCGACTTGCTTTTTGTTTTCCTTTCTTGGCCGAACTCACAGGCTCAGCAGTCACAGAAACATAACCTCCAAGTCATGAAGATGTTGTTTTTTTTTTCCCCTTGATAAGGACACAGAAATTAGTGTTTGTTTCTTTATTCTTATTTTGGCAAGTGATGTTACCCTTTGCTCTGATCCTCTACTACCTATCTCCACCAGGAATATAAGAAGCTGGGAGCTGGCTCCCTGCATGCTCAGAAACTCAATCCTCTTTTGAGGTTGAGCATTACAATCACTGAGGCAGCTAAGTCAGACAGTTCTTGTAGATGGCTTGGAAACAAGTGGTCAATCTTTCTATGCTTCATTTCAGAAGGGGTAATAATGCTTCCTTCTCCTTTACCCTTCTTGCTTTTTAATTAGGTTGGGATTTCCTACAGAGCATCTGTCTTTTACTCAGTGCTAGCTTAATATAATAAATAAATCTGTGGTGATATGGTATTACGGGATATATATGACATATCAGGAAAACAGATAGATAGATAGACACATACATACACTGTGAAGGCTACTAGCCAAAATCCAGGTTCTTTTTCTCCCCGGAGCTATTCTTAGAGTTACCCTGAGAGAATTCTTCCAGCCTTTTCTTATTTTAAGTTACTAAAATAGTGTCCTGAATTTGTTGCTTTCACAGAATGATGATCATGAATCAGGGGAGAAGCTTGGGGACCTTCCAGTCTTCCTGTAAACAATAACTGCATTTGTTGCAACGTTATCCATTAATCCTGTTGTGCATGGAAATAAATGGGATGAAATTGAGTATTGCTGAAAGTCCAAACAAATCTAAGTCTTCTTTTCAGATCTAGTAAGAGGAAGCAACTTCATGCTCTTCATGTGTCAAAAGTTTTCAGATTAAAAAATAAAGGCTTCTTAAATTGGCAAATAGGGTAATTCTCTTTAAATATGTGCTATCAGACCCTGACGGATTTTCTCAAGCTTAGGAAAAAGAGGGAAACCAGAATGATTATTTCACATAGAAAGTAAATCCCTTACTAGTCAAATTTTCTGATGGGAAAGAAAAATATTATATAGACCTGGCCAGAGACCATCACATATTCCGTCAGAAATATTTCTGTGGGCAGAGACCCACAAACCTACAGCATGAAGGGATAGATCAAGAGACCACCGTGTCCACTGGAAGGATTACAGTCCATTACTTTACAGTAATATGCTGCTTTGCCAACCCATCTATAGTTACCGCATTTCCGTAATCCACGTAATATACTGAAGAGTTATTAAGTTTGAGTAAACGAGTGGGTGTGACAGCCATGTGGCAAGTGCTTGACTCAGAAGTCTTCCACGGCAGAACTTGAATTTCTCATATATATTTGTACTCCTCCGTGAGGACAACAAGCAAGACTGGAACTTATTGGTCAAGGGCTCAGTGGGCTGTGTCAGGGTGACTAAACACTTATCCTGACTGTGGTACCAGTCCTTGACTAATCCTTGACCAATCCTGTGTGCCTGAGGTTTCAGTCCTTCCAGTTGCTTTGGTTTTGGGCATCATTCCCAGCAGAAGAAGAGAAATGCTGTCTGTGGAATAATTCCCCTAACTGAACTAAGATTTGACTAAATATGTTGTGACATAGGAATACAACTACATGGGAAAAGGTGGGAAAATGTTTACATTTGCTACATACATACAACTGCAGCCCATAGCCTCTCTATGCTGACAAGATGTGTCATCGTTTCTGACAGGATGAATTGAATGTGTCCTCTCATTCTGCTGATCCAGGTCAACGAATCTTGCAGCATAAAGCAACATGTTCAGTTGTTTTCAGGAGCTAGATTTTAGCTGTGATGCTGGCAATGCTCAGAAGAGTCTGCTATTATGAAGAGTGATATAAACAAAAAATTTGGTGAAGAAGCCCAGAGATTTTGGAGGCTGAGTGAAGCCTAGCATGAAACCACTCTTGGATGTCCTGCTGCTTATAGACCATGTCCATTCGAGCAAGGCAAAGCCTCTCTTCCTGGGGTGACGGTCATTCTTTAAGCTCTCTGATGTAACTTGGCTTTAACAATTAACTCCACTTATTGATATAGCTGTTTTGGTATATTTACTTTAAAAACAGGGGATTTTTCTGACACTTCTTGGAATAGCAGCTCTCTGCTTAGTTAAGCATAGGATAATTCACAGTTTCCAGCTAAATGGACTCTGAGCTTTGACTGACCTTTCAGGCACTCTTTGTTCATGGATAGCAGAATCTGCAAGGCACCTGTTGGCCCACCAGTTTCTGTTTTACAGTATGAAGGTTTGTTGGCTGATACTTCAAAACTGTGGCAGTAGGGGAACGTGCATAAACATGACTCTCGTTTTCTTGTATGTGTAGATGATGTGTTCAATAAATTATGAGCCCAATTCAGCTGTTACAGTGCACAAGGTGAGCACCATAAAGGTAACTAAAACTCATTCAATTTCAGAATAGAATAGAAAAAGAAGGGATTTTGAACCAAAGAAATCTTTCAAAAAGAAAATTGGCTTAACAAAAAATGTGACCAGTTTCTATAAACATTGTTTGCTTGCATTTTCAGATGATAGCTAAAATAACTCTAATAACCTTTATTTTGTGTTATTAACTCTGGTGTCAATTTAGATCTTAAATTGGGATGCAGATCCTGAGTGAGTTGATTGTTAGCTAACAGAGTGAAACACTCATAATGAACTAATGCCTATCAGCAACAGCAGTAACTAATTTAGCTGTATGATTAACTGCAACTGTGAGGAACTACCTTTCAATAAGTAACTAGAAAGAAGATCTGGACTTCGTATGTGGATTGTTTTGCTCTTATGTTCTACAGTTTTTAGTTCTCCTCCTCCCTTACAAGTACCAGCTAAAATAATTCTCACGTTGGCAGTTGCTTATCTCTTTACAATGCCTTTTCAGCACACATCTGGAAATGATGGGAGTTTAAAAACAGCAGGGGGGGGAAGATATTACGTTTTGCTGACTTTGTTTTTAAGAATTCTTTGATATTGTTAATGTGCTACAAGAAAACACTAAGGAGGAAACAGAACAGTTCTCAATACAATCACATCTATAGGTCCCCCTAGGTTCCTGCTGCAGTGTGGGAACACAAAGAAGACACTCAGTTTGGGCCATCAGACATTATTAAGTTCCTCTGTTATGAAAGAAAATGATTACAAGACATGCTCATAAGGAGATCATCATTATACAATTAAATGGAAAATAAGTTCTTGTTTGGAATCATTTAAGCTGCCATTAGAAACTGAAGCTCAAGCCAATATCGTATCTGACACAAGCTCTGAAGGAAACCATGGGTTCTGCTTGGACCTGTGTGCCGGGGTATACAGGAGAGCTGATTCCAAGCATTACCAATAGCATCTGCAAAGTAAGAATATTTCTGTAACAAAATATTTCTTCTATTCGAGCCTCCAGGCCTGTCCTACCTATCTTGCAGTAACTTCTAGCCTAAAGTGTATTGGGCCTCTGCAAAAGAATTTCCTGCTTCCACTCTTGCTTGAAGCAAAGAATATCTCTTTCCAAAAAGCAATCCAATCTCTATTTGGAAACTGTCAGTGATGGAAGAATTGACCACAACCCTGGATAAATGTTTCCAATGGTTAATTATCTCAGTGGTTATAAAACGCTCCTCACTTCTAGTCTGAATGTGCTTGGCTTCTGCTTTCAGCCACTGGATCTTATTATATCATTATCAGCTATGTTAAAGAGTCCGTTCTCATATTTCCCTTATCCATGTAGGCATTCATGAGTAGGACACAATTTATACAGTTTTAGCTGTGGAACAGTGGCTGTGTAATTTAAACTAGTTCAGTAGGCCCTTTTGCAGTGAACTCAGAGAGACAACCATCCCTCATCTGCACTCCTCTGTGCTGGCAAGCACATCCATTTTATGCACATCTACATAGCTCGGTGTTGCTACACATGCCCACTCCCTCTCTTTGGGTTGGGCTCATGAGTGGATGCTGTATGCAGACCCTGTGCCTGGATGACTCTGTCCATGACTCTTCCATGTTTGCCATGCATACAACAGGGCTTTCAGACAGTCAGAGTCCCTGGTAGGGCAACTATACCTCCAGGACCTTGTCTAGCTTCCTTGAAATATCGGATATATTTGTCAGTTATCTGATTCTTGCGGACAGCATGCAAGACATTTAGTCAGTACTCCATCTCTTTAAGATTTTCTCATACCTTTGCATACTACGCTAGTTTTTCTTCTCCAGATTGCTGAAGGTCTTTTGATGATGTCAGGCCTGCTGTCTATATGATGTCCATCCTTTTTCCTCATATGAACATCATATCCAATGAAATGATTGACAAAGAAAGCTAATTTTTCAAATTTCAGGGTAAGATTATGCTACTCCAGAAAAGGTGGCTAACCTTCCTCTTGAGACAAGAAGCAGTATTTCCTCCAAAAGAGACATCACACACAGTTTCCCAAGACTCTCTTTTTCCAAGAACATTAACAGCTAGAGGAAGAATTTCATTCTCTTCCAATCCTTCTCTGGCTAGGTCACCAACCAAACCACTACCACTATCTGTTCCTGTCTTTACTGGGTAAGCAGAATTTGTCCACTTCCATCTTTCGGTTTCTTTTTGAGCTAAAGGGGAAAGAGTGGTATCTTTCCTTGACTCCACTAACAGGAATCATGCTGAATCTTGCAGATTCACATCAGTTCCATTGAGTCGGGCCTTTAAGCTGCTGGATATCCACAGTGAGGATCTGTATGACTCTGGAACTGACATATCATGATCAGAGAACCCTATTTTCACTTTTGACAAAATAAAATTTAAAAAGTAAAAAAGGCCATGAGAAATAAGACTGTAGTACCACAACAAGAAGAAATAACTCAGTAATGAGAACATGAAATTTCTATCATCTGTATTCTTAGAATGATGTGAACCACTAGAAATTTTAGTCTCTGAGATACAGTGGACACTGGAGCAAAAAAAAATCAACAAAACATTCTCTATGTGGGGAAGAATCTCCAGCCCAGGAATGCTGAAAAAGATGAGTTAAAGTTTGAGTCCTTGTGAATAAGCACAGAGGGGTCTGTGAAACAATGGTGATATAATGCTTCATCCAGTTGCTAACAGCAAAGATTTCCCCTGCAGTGACTGTGTGCTAGGAGCAAGTGGCCCTTGAGAACCCACTGGATACATGCTGCTGTTTACAGGGAAAATTACTCTGAATCAGTGAATGTGCATGTGTTTAAGCGTGTGTGATTGCAGGCACAGTTCCCAATGGATATCATATTAGAGGAGTACTTTCACCACTGCTCATAGAAGCGCAGATGTGCCAAAAGCTGTGATCCAAAGGGAACACGTCAAAGCCTAAGTGAGAACAGTTAATCCTTCACGTTTTATCCAGTCTGTTCTGCTGTAATTGTCTGCAGGAATGCTGCCTACCACCAGCTGCAGCGGGGCATGTAGGTGAAAACTGAGCTGGGGGCTCTCACATCACCAAAGCTTATTCCATGAAAGCTACTGCTCCGTAATGGCAACCGCCAGCCCATCCTGCATTTGCACTGCAGTTACATGCCACATTCAGACAGCATAATTTGTGAATGCAACTTAGATGCAGTGATGAACCTCATCCTCATTCCCCAAATGAGCATCAGCGCCTCTGCTCCAATGCCCACAGCGTAACAACCTTCTGGGTGGCATCATGTTTTGGTGGTGGTTCCCCAGCAGGGTCACAACAGATCACCTGGATGATTCTGAGATTTCAGACTATAAAGTCCACCTAAACTAGGGTTTAGGGAGATTTTGGGGGAAAGGCTGAATACTTCCTTTAAACCAAAATCTCTTCTACGTGATCTTCACTGTTTGCTACTGAAAGGCAATGCATCAATAAAAGGATTTTCCCTCTTCACATGCACCAATCTGAGTAATGAGTCTCTCCCCTCCTCACAAGAGTACTTGTACTTTGTTTTTCTTCAGAACAGCCTCACAGTTTGCAAGTATTTGCACATGATGGAGCTGGAAGAAGATTTTTAAAGATTTATAAAGAATTAAGGCAGATAATTGTCATTGATTTAAAGTAATTCTCCAGGAAGCACTGAAAAATCTGTGTGTTTATGAGAAATTTCTTTCCATGCCAGAAAACCTTTGCATAGCTACTGCCAATGCTACTGTGGAAATAATAATACTGTAAGATTTCAAAATCAAGTTTATAAGCAGAAGCCACTACGGTTCAGAAAACTCCAATGATTCACCAGTACTGTTGTTATGGTTAATTTTCCTGGAAAAGTACGCTATTGCAACAATTCCTCTTTTTTTTTTTTNTATCTGTTTGTTTTTACTGCTGAATCTTACTTTGGCACAGAGAATCTTGTATCTAAAAAGGGTTTCTAAAACCATCAGCATTTTGAAACATATACAAATTGTCAGGGGGTTTTATTTTTGGCTTTTTGAATAACCTTGTGTTTTTGAACTTCTAACAGTAATGAGCAATTCTGCCTTCTGAAATAGCAACCTTCTAAAGTGACGTTTCAATGTCTGTGGCTTCGGTCCACTCTTTTATAATGTGGGAAATGCCCTACCTCTGAACTGTGCAAGTGACACGTCATTCTCCACAAGACTTCTTTTTGGCAGAAAGGAGTAAACACCTCTGAGGTCCTAAGGATGTGTTTTTAAAACAGTGTCCAGTACTCGCAAGGATTGCAACAACGCCAGCTGAGGGTTTAGCAAAGAGAAAACACCACGTCAGGAGAGAGTTTCTGAGGACAGGACAGGGTGAGAAACTTGGAGTAATAGCATGGAACAGAGGAAAATGTTCAGCTTTATTCCTCAGCAGCAGTGAAGTTCGCTAGACTGCTGACTAAGCCTTCTGGGGGAGATAGGAGGAGTCCCAGAGGATGAGCGGTGAACATGAGCCTGATCAAAGCACTGGGAAATGGGCTGCTTGTCAGCAACCCTCCTGCTGCATGATGGAGATAAGATAGGTGGCCTAGGCTTTCTCAAAAGACATTTGTGAAGTATGTCTCGAAGCAGACCAGGAGCAGGAGGTGGGGGCCAGGCCCTCCAGTCCCTCTTGTCCCTTCAGTCCTGCCCTACTCCCCTCTTCTCTTCTCTCTTCCTGCTGCTCCCTTCTCCACTCCCTTCCTGCCCTTCCCTGTAAGGCCCCCTCAAGCAGCTATCTATGTGTGTTGTAACTCTTTCCAAAGAAGTTTGATAGCATGTTGGCAGTCTGGATAATCCCAGTACGATGAGGAAATTGAGATCACAGCATACAGCCTGTGAAACAGCCACAGCCCACCTTATGGTCTCCACAAGTTTTGCCCGGGAGACAACAGGGAAGGACCGTCTGGGGAAGGCCTGGCCATCCTGGGATGGATGTGACACATGGGTGCAGCATGCTTGATCCCTCCTCACAACGTCTGTCTGGATCTGTGCTCATGGATAATGCAGGCCCATTTTCAGTTTGTGATGGATGTTTTCAGACGTCCATCAGAAGGTTGGTTCCATGCAATGCAGACACCTGGGAAGCTTGGAATGAGGAAATGTTCAGAAAAAACATCTGCCTTTCTCATAAAGAACAAGGAAAGTACAGAGAAGATCGTTTTAAGAGTGACAACAAAATTTTCTCATGTGAAAAAAACCTCTCTGGGACAGATTCCTCTGAAGAAATATAGACATCTACTTCTGAGCATCCTAGATCACCCAGCATCATCAGGAAATATAAACACAACAAACAGTGGTACGTATTATCTGAAATACCTTTGAAGTTTGCCACATATTCCTGTGCATTGACTCAACAGGGATCCAACAGTGGTTAGCTCAGATCTAAGTAACCGTATTGTAAACAGAGTTAGGTGACATGGATCTTGCCTCTGTGCCTTGGCGTGCCCTGATTTCACTCTTCACCAGAGCTGCAGGCAGCAAACCTTAACACCACTCCAGCTTCAATTGTTTAATTTCTCTCTGCCTTTCAGTCTCTTTTTGATTTGTGCCTGAACTTTGTGACTTCTTCCATGCCACTCCCCATATGCAGAGCATTCCTCCAGGTGAAGTTCGACAAACATCCTGATTCCTAACACAGCTCAGATCACACCTGCTCTGCCGAACACTGAACTTGTGGTAGCCTCACCCCAGCCACTGTTTTTTCAGTCATGTTGTGCACCGCTGACTTTGCCAGCAGGATCTTCTCTTGTTCATATTTCATTGCTCTTAATTGCAAAGAGGTGCTACATCCCTCAAATAAAATAATAGTTTAACCTCTTTAAAGCCAGGAAGGTCAAGTCATTCCCTTGTGTGGAGCAGAAGACAGGGAAAACTGAAAGGAGGCACAAGAACTGTCTCATGACTGCCTTGAGGTGAATGATTTCTGCCAAAACGGGTGAATAAGTTGTTCTCTATGACCACTGAAGGTAGGGCAAGGAGACATACTAAAATTGCAGCAAAGGTTAGCTGCTGGGAAAAGATTTGTGAAGGGAAAGAGAGTGGGGTTCTTGAATATCTTGGTTAGATGACAGAGACAACATTGCTGTTGTTTTTAAGATTGGACATGAGAAACTTGTCACAGTGACATCACAGCTAAGCAGCAGAGCAATGGACTGAATGGTGGTCTGTGATCTATTTCCCATGAGCTCTGTGCGTCCGTAGGTAAGTATTCAGAAGTGCTAAATCACAAAGCAGGAATCCTATCTTGTCCCATGGGCAAAGGGAGAAGGTTAGGGTTTGGTGATGTAGTTCTGTAGCCCTGGGAAAGGTTGCATTTTAGGTCACGGACCTCTGATTTCTGATGAAGTTTCTTAATTCTGCTTCTGCTGAGGCTAACAACAGTTGAAGTTCAAGAGTGGATACAGAACTGGCAAAAGCATCAAAAGCATTCAGGTGTATTTGTTTCCCCTACTTGTTACTCCAAGACACACTTGAAAATACAGATCTGACAGGTGTTTTTCTCATTAAGAGAACAGGGAGCTTTCTAAATATTCTTTGTTTAGTTTTGAATTGTATCCCATTCTTATATTCCGAAGAGCTGTCATTTGAACAGGCTTGCAGGCAGACTGGAAAAATATCTGGTTTGACCTGGGAAACACAGGTTTAAGATAAGCACAGGAGGTGAGATGGTTCTAGTGCTGTAGTAAGAGCTACAGCACCAAGGCAGAATGGTTCCCTGGGGACATGGCTGGAAGATGAGGTGAGTGCTGTCACACAGCCTTTTTGTCTGCAAGCAGCTTTCCATTCCCAGTGTGGGACCCTTTGTAGGCAGCAGCTATCCTGATCCTTTTCCTGTTTCCTCAGCCTCATGTGAATTCCTAGGTAGGCCCCAGTGCTCTGTCAGAACTTTATATCCCCCCTGACTAAAGTAGACCTTTAAAAAAAAAAAATCATCTTCTCCAATGGCTTCTGCAGACTGTCCCAAACACCATACTGTCATAGCTAAACTGGTAGTGGGGACAACACTGTCTCAAATTTGTTTCCATGGACTTAGGTTACATCCGTATAGATATGAATAGTTTTACTCTGGTGCCACGTAGCACTCTCGTCAGAGGTCTTACATACCCTCTATGTGCCTATGCAAAGTTATTCTGATGAATATTTAATGACTGTGTTTTTTGTGGAATCAGGAACTTGATGAAATGAAGAAACTTTTCCCATTCCTTTTTTCCTCAGGGGCCTCCAAGACCTGTTAGATCTATCTATCCCATGTGGCAAGTGCAGATGAGACATCTCACACTTCTGGCTCCCGTCAGTCTCCAAGACCAGAGTGCCTTTTTGAACATGCCCTAACTCCTTTACAGTGTATGCTCAACTTCCTTCATGGAAACACCTTTTACTGAGTCACATCCTTGCACTCCGATGGGATTTGGCCAGAGGCCACACCTGGAAACATGAGCTGAGAAACATGCAAGTATACTGACCCAGCAAGCATGCTTTAGCAGGGTCTGTGATTGCTCTGACACCCTTATAGCCCTGACAGAGATGATTACTGGATTACGTTTTATTTTCTAGTCATGTACCTGGTTGTGCAACTTCCACATTTTGTAGGGCTTAGGCTGGGGTAACTCTTTCTGCAAGGTAAGGGGTGAGATCCTGACACTGATCTAGAGGTTTGTCTTGTCTGGAGGCAAGGCTGTGGTGCACATGTACAGGGAATGATGCGTGATGTACCTCACATGATGACAGTGCCTGACTGGACATGAGAGTCAGTTTGCCATATGCCACAGCTGTCACTGTAGTGCCATGGTGGCTTGCGTGCCCCAGCCTGTATGATCTGCTCCAAGACATATGCCTGCCTCCTGAAGCTCAGAAGGCGACATGGAAATGATGTGTGTGCTTTATTGCTGAAGTAACCATGCTGCCAAGAGGAACCCATTGCCCCAAGGCGAACGAAAGCCTTGAGACTGGCTGGAAGAGAGAGGTATGCACTAAATTAGACCAGTGCTTTGTCCTTGTGCATTGCAACATACATGTTCTTGGACAGGTCCAATTAAGCTCATCCACTCATACAAACACTCAAGACTGTGAGGTGTAAAGACCCTAGGGACACAGTCCTTCACATCAGGTCTTTTGCATAGAGGACTAAATCTAGGTAAGTACAAATGGGACTCATTTCTGACATGTGAAGAATCAAACCCAGCTTAGGCCAAACTCATGGACCTGGGCACATTCAAGCCATATTGTAATGATGCACGATCCCATCAGTCCTGCCAGGACTGGCAGTGGAAAGCCTTCTGAGAAGAGGGTGTGAAGTAGCCTCAGGAGAGGTGGAGGGAAAGGGAGGACTAGCCGGGGAGTTGGCTGAGCTAAGCAAGTGGGGTGAGGTGGTGAATCAGCGCGTCATTCCTTGAGCAACCATGAGGCAACTCCCCAGAAGGCTACCCTTCCCAGGCTGGAGCATGTGTCGGCACAAGGCGCGTGGATTGCTGGTGGGGGTGAATCCCTTCTCAGGACCCAGGAGATGAGTCAGAGTTGACTCAGGCCCTTACAGTCCTCCTCACTCAAGTGCTACTGGGTGAAAGAGGGAAAAGATGAAGCCTGCTTGTATTCTGTGTGACTCCTGGTCTTGTTATAAACTGTGAATATTGCACAGGGGCATTTTTTATTATTTTATTTTTTGGACAAACTTGACTTCTGGGTACACACCATTAAGCTATAAATCCAGTCTTTCATAGGAGAAAATAGCTTCATTTATAAGCATCCCGTTAAGCAAAGAACATGCTCCACTCTTTGTGGGGAGACCATTCTCCTGCCCACATGCTGAGGTATCTTGGAAGCAGTATGCAGCCCTTTGAGGACCAATTATTAACTTGAATTTATTGAGTGCTGACAGACGCGCTTGGTGCTTTACAGTCACATAAGGGAACCCTTGTGGCTGCACTATTTCAAGAGAAAACTGCCATGAAAAGGTAGAAAATCTTTTGGTTTAAGTAGTCTGAAAGACACTATTCTAATTTTTAAAATGCTAGCCTCCGCAACATTGACCAGCCTCTCTTCTTAGCAAAGTGCTAATAAACACCGATGGAAGTAAACAGGGAATCTCTGCTCTGCAGTCAGCTAGGTAACATTTGCTGCACTGATTCTGTCTGCCTCCACTATAGCTGAGGGACACAAAGCTGCTGGATACTAAGAAATCAAACTCTGTTTTCACCTGTGTAACCATGAGAAGAGTTTAGCTCCTACTTCTGAAGTCAGATTGGGAGTTGCACGTATTCTTTGATCTTTTACATTGTCTTCTCCCGTCATCCTGTCCTTCCAATGAGAATGGTATCTCCTTTGAGTCCATGGTTACAAGGAAGGTGTAATAATAGAGAAGAAAAATATTCCCATATTATTTTATTTGTAATGATACTTCTAACTCTCCCTTTCAGCAGTGAAGATCAGCAATTCGGCTGATGGAGGGATAAGAGAGTAAAAAATTCAGGATCTGGGCTTAACTCTAGAGAAATGAAGCAAAGGAGGCATGAGTAAGTCCTACAGAGTCACACAACACAGCTAGAGGTATTTTTCTTCTTTAAAACAAAGCTGACTGCTCTACATGAGTAGATACATCCGAGGCTTCCAGGTTGTCTATTCATGAGACTTTTCTGGTAGCTTCACAAAGCACAATCTAACCTAACTATTTACCTTGTGACCACAACCTTGAGAATAACAACAACACTTAAATTGCTGGAAATGTGAAGAGCAAACAGGCATGTTCCCTTCTTGCTGCTGCGGGCAGGAAAGATGAGACCCAAAAGGCTCGTACGCACTCATGGTCTTTAAAATCAGTGAGTCAGTGACACGTGAGATGGAGTCTGGGAAACCATCCTGCTAACCTTTTCCAAGTTCTTAAGTGTTTGGTGTGTGATGATGAAGGTGATAATGATTAAAAGAAAAATCTGTTATGTTTGAGGAGGTGAAATGGCAAAACACTGTTGTTTTTTCTTTCCTCTCCCACAGGTTAGATTACACTATAGAGAAAGAATTTGCCCAAAGGCAGATAATGCGTAAACCATTTAGAAATAATTAATAGACATTAGAGTCATCGCATACTACAGAAAACTGTGTCCTGAAAAGCTAGACAATAACTTTCCTTGTTAGAGTAAAGGATGTTTGTTTAGGCCCAGCTGGTGCCTCTGACTACCTAATTACCCAGAAATGAGGTAACTGTGCTCTTAAGGAGGTCAAAAATGCACTGCTATGAGTGCTGGGCAACGCAGGCCATCAGACTTCCACAAAATATCATGCAGATATGTTGATAAATTAGTTTTGCAGGTTGAGACTGCTTAAACTTTTTGTACACTTTCTAAAAGGCCAAAATAGGTTTGCAATTTATCTGCAAAATTGTGTTCTTCCTTTTGTAATGTTATGTGTTAAAGCAGCACTTTAGCGACAGCTGACGTGTCTCCTCAGGATCCACAACAACCATCATCCCGGCCATGGCCAGCGACAGGACCTCCCCTGTCACTCATAGGTGACCATCATCCCTCCTTGGGATCATGGGGGTAGCAGGAAAGGTTGGATGCCCTCCAAGCACCAAGTCCTTGGACCAGCTCCATAAACTTGAGAAGTCCTGTCTTCTTGGCCCTGTCTCATACTCATTTTGGCTCTCCCTTCTCCCAGGCACGGGGAGTGCCACTGCTTGGCTGCTGGCAATGTCTTTATCCCAGCGATGGTGCAGCTGGCAGAAAGTGAAGCTAAACGAGCCCCAGCTCCTGTGCTTGTTAAACAGCACCACAGGGGAGGGAGGATTACATCTGCTCCCCTGGTATTGCAGAGATGATTGGGAAGCATCCCTTCTCCAAGCACCTTTCTGATGGTGTCACTTCTCACTCTGTGTTGCTCAGTGCAGCTCTGGCACATGAGTCTCAGCTTGACTGAAGGTGAGGACAGCCTGCCCTGCTGAGCAGGGGTGTACAGAGGGTTTAGCCATTCAGAAGGTGGAAGCCAGCTCTGGATTTGCTCCTGACATTTGCAGATGCTCTCTGTTCGTTGGAAGATGATGAAAAACATTTCTGTGAGTTTGTGGCTGTCTAGTTCCTAGCAAGCCGGTAATACAAGGAATGGGGGGAAACCCAAAGCCCAAAACCAAAAGCCTGGACAGTCTACAAACCTTCTCTATAGCTTAAATAGAGGCTTGGTCTAATACTTCTAATTGGCTGGAGCAGCCCTTACCATTTCCCAGACGGTTACTTAAGTACACGTAACTGCTCTAGCTGCTGTGCCTGCTGTTGTGCTGCTTTCCTTTCCTGCTGCCTGACAGGGAGCAATGAAACTGCCCAGGTCTGACATTACAAACCAGGACATTGAAGCCAGAGTAAAAGGCAATAAATACCTTGCTAATCTCTCCAGCAACAAAGAAGCAATAGCAGCAACTCTTTGCTCCAGAAAAATCAAGCTGGTGTTTATTAAGACTGTTTTATTCCTGGAGTTCAAGTTATTCCTGTTTTAAAATATATACATACATTTAAGTCCAAAAGGTTTGTACCAGGACAGTAGGAACCTAGATTTTTCCTTAGACCCCAGTCTGCAATTGCCTATGACTGACATGTCACTTAATGTCTCCCTGCGACTGAAGTCTCCATCTGCAAAATAAGGTTGACACACTTTATTGAATTCCAGCTGTTTAGACTATCAGGCTCTTCAGTTTTAAAGGACTTCTACTTCCCTGTGGTATCCAACAAAGTGAAGTCCAAGCTTGCTTCTAATCTCTGAGGGAAAATGTTGTACAGAGAATAAGTCACAGAGCGCCCATAAATAAAAAGTTGTGCTCCCCTGACAGACAAGCAGATGTTTTACCAGAATGAAAATTTGCAGGATAGCTGCAACCTGAACAACTACAATGCCAGATTATTTTCTCTATAAATCTAACTTTGTCCCTTCTGTTCGTTTTTCCCTTCCCTTTTTCCGTTACTTTCCACTTTTCCTTCCCTTTTCTATTTCTCCTTCTCTTTCCCCTTTCTTTTTCCCCTTCTCCTTCCCATTCACCTTCCCCTTCCTGCAAAGATACCACGCTTCTCCTCATCACAATGATTTACTGTTTTTCATCTTTTCTCACTGGTTTCCCTTTCGTATGCTTATGACATTTATTTTATTTAAACCCATCCTTACTTGAGAAATAACAAAAAGATTCCCAAGAGTTTATAGCAGAAACTCATACCAGGAGCTTATCTTGCTCTGCCTTAGCATTTTAGCCTTCTTAAAAAAAGACCAGATATGTTTTTCCTCTTACTCCTGTACTGAACAGATCTGTTTACTGACTACTGCTGTTATAGATACCTATCAATGAGAACATCTGCTCTTGGAGCACTGAGCTGCCCATATTCCTTTTGGCTTGGCAATTAGCTCACACAACTATCAATTCCCATTTCCCAGCACCCCTTGAAATCATGCTCTCCCTGAAGGACCCCTCCTCTCCTGGCCACCCACCTGCTCATCAGTGGTGTCCCCCAGCACCCTACTCAAGCACAGCCATGCTCAAGAGGCTTTTTCCAGTGAGGTTTTCCGTCCCCACAGCTGGGGTCTGAGTCCTGCTCCCCACACCTCTTGCAATGCTCTGGCATCTCCTTTCGCAGTCGTGCTTCAGCCCTGGGATGGATCCTAGACTAAACACTCTCCTGGCCAAGGAAACAGCTGGGGTGTCCGGCATCTGCCGCTCGGCTCTCTGGAGCAGGCATGTTTGTGTGTGAAACCAGCGCTGGCTCGCCTTGCTATGCCCCTCCTGCACACTCACATTCGTTCTGTCCTCCAGAGCTTTCGGAAATGGAAAACAAAGATTCAGGCTGATTTGAATCCAGACATGGGAGCAAGGCAGGATGATGTCTATAAACATGCAGAAAATAATGGCATCATTTAGCTTTCAGCAGAGGGCTTATTTTTCTCTGACGAGATTACACCAAGTGTTTCCATCCAGAGCAGAGCCATGGAGTAGATGTAAAACCATGACAGGAAACTTTTTATACACAAAAGGGGATTGTAAATTTCTGCCGTAAAGTTACGAATTACATTCATTGTGGACAATAAGTCAGATGATTCTGCTTTACATGCTTTCAGAGTATGGATGTTTAAACAAACTGGTTGAAGAAACTAGGGTGGGGAGCAGCAGGCTCCTTCACTGCATGATCCAGGTAGAAGCAGGGGGCATGGCAGAGGACTCTGCACTGCTGCAGAACTCAGTTTTCCCCCTGGGGAGCTGAGCTGAGAGTGCCCACACTCCTGCCCAAGCACAGTGTCGCAGGAGCACGGTCTGATGGCTGCAAGCAGTCTGCGAGAGCTGCTGTGGTCTGTGTGGCTAATTCTGCACTGTGTCAGAGCTCAGAAAGTCTAAGTTCACCAAGTCAAGGCGGCAGTCAGCACCCTCGTGTGTGCATGCATGACAGCCACGCAGGGGTCAGAAGCTCCAGGTTGGAGAACACTCTGGAGCGTGCTTCACTGGTGGTGTAGATGCACCCTTGCCCCAGGCATGTGGGTGTTTCCAAGCAGGAGGAGCACGGGGATGCTGGTAAATAACCTTCAGGGTGCAGAGCTTGATCCTCATCCCAACCACTGGAAACTGAGCAGATGGTAGAGTGACCGGGGACACTGGAAGTGCCCCAGACACAGGAACAGACCAAAAGAAGGGCATTACAAGAACGTCCTTCTCCGTTCTCTCATGTGTCTTCCACTGACACACAGCAGCAGTATAATCTCATCTCCTGCCATTGGGGTCAACGTACATGTGTGAGAGATTCCTGAGCTCTAATCACCAAACCTTGTGTTTGGGGTGGCAAAGAGGGAAAAAAGAAAAAAAGAGCCATGGAAAGGTCCTGTGGGGCTGCAAGATGCAATGCAAGAAGGACCACTTCAATTTATGGGTGTAGCCTGAGTGGATAAAGCTTAGGGTGTTTTTGTGGAGCCATCCTGGGACTGAGGGCTCTGCAGGAGGTCCACAGACGTGCTTCAGCTGAGACCATCTGCAGTCCTGGCAGACGGATGCCCCGTGCTTCACTCTGTGAGATGTGACAAGATTACACCACTGCAGTAGACAGTGAGTCTGGAATCACAGCTTTATGCAGCTCTTCCCAGGCAGTTCTAATATCTGGTTGCTGGAAAAATTAAGGGTAGCTAAACACAGTAATTGAAATACATCTATCAAGTGGAAATGATCCATCTGCAGAGCCTCCCTGGGCAGTTCTCACTGCTGTGCTTGAGCACCTCAGCAGTATGAGAGATTCGAGCTTTCCAGGGCCCTTCAGCACAGTGATGGCTTAGCAGCCCTGAATCATAGTGTGGGAAATGAGGGACCAGGAGGGAAAGTGAATCTTTTTAAGAGCTACGTAAAGAAAAACTGAGACTTTATCTCATCTATTCCACCTCTGGTGTAATGCTGCTGTTTCTTCCCACATACTTTTTTCAGTACAGGGCAAAATCAAACTTTATCCTCCTCCCTTCTGCTCCAGTTAAGCTCTGCAGAGACTGAGGACCACAGCTCTTGCTCATGCAAGTGCAGACTAGCGCAGTCAGAGGGAAGTGACTTGATCTTGGCACGACTGTCATTTGCTCTGCTGTGCAAGTACACGGCAAACATCCCACTCCTCCATGGTGGTTTGTCCTGGGCTGACCTGGATGTAGCAAGCGAGAAAAATACTGGATGGAGCCTCCCTTAATCCTAGGTTCTCTTTTAACTGCCAACCAAGCCGCCTCTGTACCAACATGTCACTTGGAGAGGATGTGGACAAATATATCTGTGCTGAGGAGTGGCAGAGGCTGTTGTCCGCTTTTAGAACTGCTGAGCTGCATGTTTTTCTAAGCTGGCTAATTATTATGGGCTCAAAACTAACGGCTGCGTTTAACTGACAAGGCAATATGCCCTTCACCCATCCCTTGAGATGTCAGGAGCATTATTCCTCTTGAGAAGCATGCCCGTTAACTCGTTCCTCCCTATCCGATTAGATCTTTTCAGTATAGTTCTTTCCCTTCGCACTTCTGTTCTCCCTATGAAGGAGAGCATAAAAGAAATTCATCCTGACGGCAGCTGGGTCTTCTTCCTTCCTCCTGCTGAGTTGCAAAGCTGTGTCTTCTGTGCCAGCAGCAGCAGATGGGACAATTGTGCTGCCCTGATCTCACACTAAATGCTGGAGAAAGGCAGCACCGTGATCTCAAGGTGTTAGCACCAGTGCAGCCATAAGCAGATGCTGTTGGAGAAACTGAATGCCTCTGTCCTTCTCCAGGGCGGCAAGGGGATCAGGAAGAGGCAATGATTCAGCAAATCACTATTTGTCTCCCAGGTTGTTCCCTTGGGCTCTGAATTGAGCTGAAAATTGATTACTGGCCTTTAAATGGGAAGGAGGATAGAGATCTCTGGACAAATCTCATTTAGATCCCTGTACCATGCAACCCTACTAAATATACACCCATCTTCCCAGAAGCTTTGTGGTGTTTTTTTTCCCAATAAGAAGATGGTAACGTCTGACACAAGCAGATCAGAATCTAAAGGTAGATGCTATTTTCTGAGAGCAAAAGAAAGATACAGAAACAAATATCGATATTTAGGGCCAAATCTTGCCCTGTTTGAAGGGCTTTTGGCTGGGGTGGGAAATGCTTGTGTACTGTTCAGTACATCCAGGAACTGAGAAGTCAGTTGACGAATTGGCAAATACTGCACTTCTCAGTCTTGTTATTGGTGGTAAACCTGGCTTTGCATGTAGTCGGGAGGGATTTCAGTGTTAAGGTTGTGCTTGAGATAGGAGAGGCAACATTTTGCAAGACAAAAGTTTGTTAAACATCTCCATCTGCAAGGGTCTGATTAGCATTTGAAGAGATTCACTAGCTTTCCATTTCCAGACAGAGGTGGCTCTATTTTGACTCCCAAATTCAAGGAGCAAGCTACCAGTAGCCATATTGCAGGAGTGATACGCACCTCTCCACACTGTGTACAGTTACAGCAAGATGCGGATCCTGAGAACTTCACAAGGTCAAGTTGCCGGGGTTTAAATCATTGCAGCATGGAATTAGAGTCCTACTTTGGGCCACCAACATTTAAAAAACTTTGCTTCAAGCCAGCAAGATCATACCAAATTGAAAAAGAAAAAAAAAATAAAAAGCAGAAATAGGGTAAGGGAGTAAGAGAGATTTTTCTGTGAATAACATTATCACACATTGTGCACCAAAAGAAGATGACTTCAGGGATAAATGACCCTTGTGAGTGACTTCCCCAGATCACAGGATGTCACTTTGTGTTTTGAAGGCACCTACTATGCAGCATGGGGGACCGATGTGAAAAAGCGCATGCTGTCCCCAGACTACATAAGTGCCACTTTGTTTTCAAGTTAGAAAAGACAGAAAGAAAGAGGGAAAGGAAGGGAGGGAGAGAGAAAGGATGTCACAGATGAAAGCGTGTTCTCAAAGGTCACGCCAGAGTGTCCTTACCTCAGCAAATGCTTTGACTTAACTTCATAACCGAATAATCCTGCTATCTGATACTGCCTGAGAAATAAACAGTGTTCTTTAAAGCTCTCGCCCATTTTGTAGCACTGTAATAAAGTAGGTTGCAGCAAGTATCCTGCATGCCATGCCTCTAAATGTACCAGTTAATTACTGAGCCCTTTAAACCTGCTAACAAGACAAGCCTTGTTCTTTCAACCTATTGCTTTTTGCCAGAAAAAAAAAAAAAAAAGTCTGTTGGGCAAATAAATCTTTCCAGAGAAAACAGATTTGTTTCCAAATCAGTCAACTGTGCTGAACTGGAAAGGAAGAAATGTTATTTTTTCCAGGATGAAAGCAAAACAAGATCTTTCTCCCTGTTTACCCTGTCTCACCCATTTCTAAAGAAGGTCAGTTTAATTCCTTCATTACTTTTTCCTGCTGCCTTATTTATCTTGAAGTCTTCTACTCTTTTTCAATGTCACTGGCAAAGCCCTGCCTCATTGGTCCAACATAGCGACCCACTGTGCTTTGCTCTTCAGAGCCATGAGAAGATGCTGAATAGAGCTGGGTGAACTGCGAGCATCCCGAGTTTTTCCTTTCTTCCCCACTTTCTCCATGCTCCTGGAAAAAAACGCATAAATCTCAAGAGCTTATTGTTTATTTGGTTTCCCTTCGGCATCCTGTTCATTATAGATGCTCCTAAACTCGTGACAGCAATCACAAATTCAGCTTGCCCCAACCCTGCTGTGCCATACTGAAGCATGCTGCTGACAGTACTCTTGTACTATAGGCACCTTTTAATACTGGTACCTAGGACTGAATTGGGAAGGAAGGAATGACAGTAGAAATATGAGGGCAATATGGTGGGACAGCAGAGAAATGAAGAGTTTTTCTGTCTTCATAGCGGGTAGCTTTTAAATTTTAACTCAGAAGGAGCTTTGGACAGCGCTGGGGAGAAGCTACAATTCAACAGTGTTAAGTGAGGGTCATCGGGTCTGCTGACACCAGCCAGCGTGTGAGCTATGTTTCTTATGCCAGAGTGTCAGACTGCAGAACTAGATGCACTTTTAATTATTTTTTAACAGTCATAGACCGTAAGAGAGGGTCATTAGATCAATTAGTTGGGTCTCCTAGACGACATGTTAACCAAAGCCAAATGCACACTCCTGAATTCTCAGGTGAGCGTTCTTATTGTGCTGGGTTGGTTACACCAATTTGACCTCTCCTAGCCTCATGTACACACCATTGATTTTTGAGCATCAGTCTCAACAGAGGCGCCTGAAGGGAGGTTTACCTTACCTGCTGATATGCAGGTTGTAGTGCAAAGGCTCCTACACGTGATGAAGCGCCCGCGCCTTATCTTCAGCCTCTTCTGCGTTGAATTACCTCACTCATGCCTCAGGCACAGAGTGTTCAGACAGTTACAGCAGCTTAGCTGGGATGCAGGGAGCTGTGACCTGATGACTCAGGCACCGTAACCTGATCAGGCGCCTGTGCCCTGGCTGCGGCTGGGCAGGTCTAGAGGCTGTCCACTTTCACCCAGTGCACGCACACACCAAAGGAGGTAGAAGAGCCACAAAGGCTCTGTGTGAAAGTCTCCAGCAGTATACTGAACCCGCAGACGGACTCAGCTCTCAGTTTTCCTTCTGGACTCAAGGTCATAGTCCCGTTGTGTTATAAGATGAGCTATTTTCACAAACAGAGAACAATAGGATATAATGTGTGGCCCTGTGTACATCGTTCCAAAGCTTTGCTAGTGAAATGAGCAGCATTTTCACATCCTTCAGGGCAATTCCAGTGCATGTGCTGGTGTTACGTGCAGCAGCCCTTGCAAAACAAATCAGTGCTCCCTCACACTTCCCTTTGGTCATTTGTCAGGTTTTGTCCACACTCCTGCAGCTGCCAGGGATTTTGTTTCACCATGTCGTCCTTTATCTGCTCAGACACCAGAAGATTAGTCAAGCCATTTGCTTTTTTGTGACTCTGGTGGCACATGAGGCAAATCTTCTGACACCAGAAGTGTTTTCCTTGTTTCAAGGCTTGTCCCTTTCTGAGGCAGTGAGAGCCTTTCCAAAGTTGCCCAGTTGGTCCTACTGAAGGGAGCCTTATGGGATGAAGTCAGCTGCTCATTCTCAGGGAAGATGTGAGCCCAGGAAACAAGAGTTGCTTGCCCTGGAGTGCTGCATTTCCTAAGGGGCAACATCTTGGAAAGAGGAGAGGAACGTGTTTCTACACACACCTGGCACACATTTGTGCTAGAAGTAATTTCCCTGGTGGTGCTTTGTCTGTGCTGGATTGTAAGATGAGAAACATTGAACTTGTACTATCAAAGCCATTTGGAAAATGTTACCTACACTCTTGTAGCTCAGGTACCTCCTGCTAAGACATCTGAACTGCTCTTAAATGCCAACAGATCTGTTCTGCTGACCTTCATGAAAATGGATCCATGTTCCATTGCCAGTGTTTTCAGTTCTCTAGCTCCCTCAGACTTCTGGGGGTTGTCATTCTGAGTCATTGTTAGTACTAAAGAAAGTATGTTCAGAAAACAAATAGAGTGGCTGTGAAAATCAGCACACTCCCGTTGAAGTCAACAGGAGTTATGTGAGTGGGAGCAGATGGCACCTGCTTTTTCTTTATAACCAGTGTTTATTCATTCACTCTAGATGCTCCTAAAGTCTTTACCCTGTCAGCCCTTCTCTGCATAGATCTAGTCTAGCCTGCGTGAGAACAACATTTGCCAGCTGTGCTGCCAAGAAATTACACTGTGCAAATAATTACCCTAGAGGAGGACAGCTTTGGCAGCAACTACCTGAGTGCTGGAGAAATGCAAGTAGTCGAAGGGCAAGGCATTGGAGAGTGCTGCCATAAAGTGTCTGGTGGAACGTATCAGGGAGACATTCAGCAAATGTGACTGAGACCTCTGATTCTCTGCCAGCTGTCAGGTTTGGAATTACAGCCATAACAATTAGCCATGATTACTTCCCGATGTTGTTAAGTACAGTGCAAAGATCACCAGTTGGAGTAGCTGCTTTCTGTAAGGGTGTAAGGGAGGTGCCAAGAAGGAGTATCAGATCACAGGGCTGAAGACTGGTGATGAATTGGCAGATGTGGATCAGGAGGATCAATATTTACTGTTTATGCTTAGTAGGTCACCCTCCAGACAGCTACTGGCAGTATCTATTAAAACACAGCCACTATTACATAGATAAATAAAGATAACGACATCTCCAAGTAGTGCTATGAAGGCTACAGAGTCGTCACGTAATTGTGGTAGTCCCAACAGCTGTAGTTTGTCCCAGCCAATATAATGCTGTTCTTTGATCAAAAGCATGAAGGAGATAAGTGTCTTCATGCATGGCCAAAAGGTTCAAATGTTAATAAGTTATTGCTCTTTACCTAGAACTGTTGGCCATAATTAGAAGGTCACCAGTTTGATGTCCTAAGATCTCACAGACAAAAGCAGTGAGTGAATACCAGAGCTGAAGACCTTCCACATGAACACCAGTGCTGTCAGACATTCAAAAGAAATGTTTCCAGTTGAGTTCCAATGGTAGTCACGGCTAACTTTGAGACAGAGCACCTCTCTGGGAGTCTGGGATACTGTTTTGTTATTTTTTTATTGCATTCATGGGTAGCATTTTATAGCCCACCTTGGAAATTTCCTCCATGTGCAATAGGTATTATGGTTTATGGCAAGACAAAACAAAACATTTCAATCTCGCTACAGCTTAATTTTGGATTTGGGGCTTACGTTTTCAGTGAATACAGACTGAAGGCTATTTACACTGAAAGGATTAGATAACCTTGCCACAGCCAGTTCTTCCCCCTTCATTTAAATTGCCCCACACTCCTAACTCCTATCCCAAAGGCTTTCCTGAATACCTTGGAGAGGGGAGTGAAGGAAGGAGAGTGGAAGGTTTGTGTGGAGAGATGGATCAGTTCTGCCAACAAGTCTGGAAGACTTACTTGTCCTTGTTGACCTCAAAACCTGGTGTAATGGTAATGGTTTCCCTTGGAGAAGTCATAACTCCAGTCAAGCCTAATTTGTCAAGTCTAAAGTTGAGATGTTTGGGCCCCGTCTGTTGTGGTCTGTAAAAACAGTTGATACATACAGAATTGCTTTTGTTGAGAGCCAGCCAAATATTGTGCCACCCATAACTAATTCAGTGCTTTCTCGAGGGCCTGCATTCCAATCACTGTATCCTAATCACTGTTTAGTTCCTCACTTGGCTGCTGGACACCTCTTTTCTGAGAGGTCTGATATGGAGCTGTTCAGTTATAACTGATCATGGAAGGCAAAATCGTTGTTTACCTCCCCTGGCAGAAAAATGCGGCTCTTACAATCAGACTTTGGTTAAATGCTTAAGGAAAGACCATTTCTGCCAGATCAAACGAATGTCCATAGAAACCAACTGTGGCAGAAATTAGTTTAGTTAAACATTTGAGCTAATCCTCTCTGAAATTCTTTTGGCAATGTTTATTCAGCTTTAATTGTTTCATGAACATACAACAGTTTAAAGAAGGCCTTAGAACCTACATCGTGCCCATATGGTTCATTTGATACAATTTAATTTGACCACTTGAGAGGCATAAACATTCTTAACATGTGATTTAAAGGTGTCTCTGGAAGGCATTCAGCTTTTCACTAGATGTTAAGAAGCAGACAGAAGCCAAACAGAGGACTGTTATACAGAGTCAGTAATCTGATATTCTGCTATCATTACCATGAAGCTCTTTTTCGCAGTAAAAACACCTTAGACTTGGGATTCCAGGAAGAGGTGAATTTTTTTATATGAAAGAGTAGATGTTTTGTTCTTCTATAGTTAATAGAAGAAAAATCTTGCTGAAGTTTGCATAAGTTTTAGATATACAAGATCTGGAGTTACACTGCTCCCTTGCAGGACAAAACCTGGTAAGACATTGCTCCCAATGTTGCTAAAACTTTTGTGTGGTAGTGACAGGTTAGCAAGTACACAACAAACTGAATTTCTGTCTTCTCTGGAGACAGTGGAAATCAGTGGGTAAAGAAATAAACCACAGATATTCCCTCAGCTAAACTAGAGACATTTTAATTCCGAAAATCCCAAGGTTTCACAAAGTGAAGGTGCCAAAAAGTAATCATTTATAGGATGTGAAGCCACCTGTGGTCCAGCTTCATCTAGAGTTCTGGACCTGCTGAGCAAAAAGGCTTTGAGGTGGGACAGCAACATGGAGCAAAATGCATGTTGTACATTTGGCCTTGGGTAGATTTGGGCATGGGAACAGACAGATTTAAGCACATCTAGAGGGTGTTTGAACCTAAGACTAAGTACCCACTGATTTCCACTGAATAGAACTCCCAGAAGTGCCTGTTCTTGTCCTTCTCCAATGATTAGCGGGACAATTCAATGCTAATTAGGCTACTGGCTTAAGTGCCTCAGCAAGGGCTGAAAGACAGGATGACTCTAGGTTCCACAGTTCTCAAAAATATTTATGCAAGTCAGTGGTTGCCGCTTTGATTTATTATGAAGAGGAAGAGAAAGGAGAAAAACAGGAAAGGAGAAGAATCTGCCGTCTGAGCTACTTAAAGTAAAAGTGAAAGGACATTTGTCAGTCAGATATTTGAAAGGCAAAACTCAACCTGAAAGTCAGTTGAAAAACAAGAGATAAATATAAGTTAAAAAAATGCTTGTGTTCATTCCTTTAGTTGCTGTTCCCTTCTAAAAAATCCTTATTACCAGGCCTGAAGTGACTTCTGATCTCCCAGTGAACTACGGTTTGCTACCAACAAACATTAGATGGGTGACAGCAGTGCAAGTTGTGAGCAAGAAGACAGACATGGAGATGCCCCAGTGTAGACTAGACTTCCTAGAAGCTTAGCTGATTAACATGATAACAACTAAACAACAAAAACAGTACTTCACTTCCCTAGAGTAGGGTCACCATTTTCTGCCCAGGCATGTTCTTTTCTGTCCTAGACCTGACCAGGTGGATTTCTATCCCTGAGAAAACAAGGTAAAGGGAAAATTTATCCCTCATCCACTTTGGCCAAGGGCAGAGCAGCAATGGAGTCCTGCAAGGGTAGGTACAAGGTGGAGATGGAGGGATGGACATCAGGGAGAGACAGAGGAGCTAAGAAGCTGCAGAAGGTCTGGAGGCTCTAAATTTGAGCATCTGTGTCAGCCAAGGTTGGATAGCATGGATAGAAATGATAGGAGGTGAGTGGAAGAATTAAGTTACAGAGGTTTGGATGATGTGCGGGAAAGGTAGGATTGAATGAAGTGTGAGACAAGTGTTGAAGATCCGGTGGTGAGGGCAGGTGGGGAGGGGAACGGTGGGACTGAGGTTGCAGAACTGGAGGAACAGGGATAGAAAAGTGAAATACTCTGTGCTCTCAAAGGTGAGGTGCTGAGAATAAACAAATCAAGGGTAGTGCTCTCCTCCCCTGGCTTTGACAAGAGTCAAAAGCGTCTTTTTTTAGGAGTAGAAAGACAAGGATGTATAGGATCTCTCTATTGGTAGGTCAGGATGCCCATGTACAATCTTTTTTTAACTATGGTCGATGTGTTAGCAATACCTTAGGTCTCAAAGGACTTCACACAGGAGAGCAGTGCTACTGTTGGCCTCTGGGAGCAACAAGAATAGACAAAGGTATTTATCACTTCTTTAGGGTAGGCCTGCTCAATAGACACCGATGACACTGTGAGGGATCTGTCCTTGCTGCTGTTAACTGCCAACTCATCTAGAAACAAAAGCTCAGAGTTCAGTTCATGCTGCAAAAATTCGAATGAGAGCTTGAGCAGCTGGACCACCTTGTAGCACAGACACACGGGGGATCTCGTTTCTTAAACACAGACTTCCAGTGTCATTTGGACCCCTGAGAGTATCCTAGTGGTCTCTGCAACCTGTCAGACACTAAAAAGGTATTATATGCAACCTTCCCCTTTGGGAGAAACAGGTGAAAGCCATATGGTATACGTTTTGTTATCTCAGATAGCACTAGATACTTCTGCATGAGTAAGCTGTCCTCCTAGGCTCTATAAGATATCATCTATATTGCTAAAAAAAAGAAGGCAAGGATGGCTGCCAAGGACAAGCAGCACAGACTGCCGCCCATACTGCTTAGGGCTTGCTCTCTCTTGTCTACTCTACCTGGTCTTAGATCTCTTCTGAAGCCTGTGAGATCTCCATGTGGTCCTGAGAGAAAAATACTACTTACTGTTTGTTGTCTTTTTTGGTAGGAAGTGTGTGAGATATCCTGATAACTGCACCTTCATTCACCTAAGTTAGATTTTTACAGAATCTCCCCAAATGCATTTTACACGCCTGGAGGTATGCTGTTAGAAGATGAGTTCAAGGACCCAAAAGCTGTTGGGATAGTGGTGGAGGTTTGTTTTGGGTGGGGGTAGCCAAACCTGGTGAAGTCTTATCCATACTGCACTGGGGAGGGATCCACAGGATTTTTTTCCAGGAGCAAAATAGATCTGGGATCAACATGTGTTTGGCTGTTGGTCAGTTGATACAGGCCACCCCTGACATCATATGATGTTTTAGCTTGAGATGGGTCACTGCCATGGCTGTCCAGAGTTTTCTTATTGCAGCTACTTACTAAACAAACACTCATTGTTTTTCTCTCCCAGCTAGTTAAGCAAGAAAACAACAACAACAACAAAACAACCAAACAAATCAAAAAGCAGTTACCTAGGAGCTACTGCTATTTGAGGGCTTGGGATTTCCATTGCTTTTTGCTGGTCAGCAAAACCTGCTAAGCAGAAACAGACTGCTTAGCAGTCCTCCACACTGCTGTTGGTTTGGGTTGGAACACATCACTTCAGTGTGCGTAACCCAACCGTGAGAACAAACCTTGCTGCTCTGCAAACCCCGCCGAGCCTGTGTGTTAATGCTTAATGTAATTCTTGGCCCGCTGTCATTTTGGCAGCGCTTTGAACTGCAGCCCTCAATTTAATGCAATTATTAAATGTAAGACGAATACCATGTAGAATACACCAGTCATCAAATCATAGACCGGAGGTCTGGATTGCAAGAGGTTCTGTTGCCAGTCCTCATGCTCAGAGAATTAAACATGTCCCACACTAGTCCAGGTGAGGCTTGTCCAAACTGTTCTTAAAAACCTCCAGCAACAGAAGGATCTTTAGTAGCTCCGTAGGTCCTAGACCCACAGGAAAGACACAGTGAACCACACTGCCAGATCACAAGGTATTGATCTGGGAATCAGAGAGTGAGGGACTGCATCCCAGTTCTGCTGACCTGGTCTGGGACCCTTACAGGTTTCCTAACCATGTGAAAGAAGAAATGACTGTCCTGGCTTTACCTGGCAAACCATTTTTATGAAAAGTACTTCTGATAAGGATATATAGACTAAAGACCCTAATATTATTAGCATTTAATAATATTAATAATAATTTAAAATAAACACTATAATTAAAATCAGGTATTAATTAATTTTGGGTTTTTTTGGACCACAGAAACTCTGCTAATGAATCTCTTTTTTCTTTTGTAGAAGGAGTAATTTAGAAGACTGTCATTCTTTCCTTGCTTACCAAAAGATTTGAGCTGCAGGTTGCTGGATGGTGAGGGAGACAAATTTTTGCTCTTTAGTGTGTTGTTTTCACGCCATCTGTATAGGACTTTGACAGGAAACCAAATGGCTCTTTCCTATAATCAGCTTACTAAATTCTCTCTCTGATGAACAGCCCATAACAAACTGACTCCTAGTAAGAGCTGATGAACATGGTGGGAGCATGAGGTCAGCATACAAATAGTCCTTCGCCTGTCAGAGTTGGAAGTTTTGCACAGCCCTGGGGATCCTAGGGGACATTTTTAGAAGGGAGGCTTCAAATTGCATTCCTGACTCTTTTTTTTGTGAACAAACCACAGGTACATGGGGAAAGTATAGTGAAAGTATTTGAGTGCCAGGCACTGGAGAAAAGACCTACAGAAACACGTGTGTTTGCATGGGTTCATTTATTTAATCTGGAATGTCCTTTGACTCAACTCTCCTGTCCTCCTCTTCTCTGTCACTCACAGAAGAATGAGGCTCTAGGGGGAATTCTATCTTCTCCATGCAAGAATTTTGCTTCTGACACGCATGAGGAGCAGGAACAGAACTGCAGCAATAAATAAGTATCAATGTGATTAAAAACAAATGTATGAAGAATTATTAATGATACACTGCAGAGAATGGAAATGTGCTATGCCAGAAACACCACCAGGAAATGAACAGAAATCAAGGCCTATGTAGCCTGTAAAGGCTGCAAAAGGTGATGAAGGTGATTTACTACATCTGCAAAAAGCAATAATTAAGCCTGCAGATGAATATTTCCTGTTTAATTAGTAGACTTGTTCTGAACTAGGAAGACAGACCAGACTCAGGACCATGCACATAACGTATCTCTGACAACAGGAACTGCCATGTTTTTTTTTTTTTCTTTTCATCAATTGCAGCCCCTTCACACACATCATGCCTCCTATGCCAACAGCTCTTAGAGAAGTTTTGACAGCCTGCAGTCCTTCTCTTCTTGCTTTGAAGGCATTACTGGAAAGACAGATGGAACGCCTGGAAGTCCAGAAAAACTGCCTTTTGTGCAGGGTAGGAGGCCAAGTTTGGTGTTACATAGGAGCTCTTGCCCCAAAACCCAGCTTTTTTTCAAGTGTTTTTCCCATTTTTGCCACTGGTACATTTGAAATGCAGCCACCCCATATGTAGCGCTTTACTCCAGTGAGTAATTATCCAATAGCTCCTGTTCTCAGTGTTCATGTAACTGCATGTAGACAGAGAAAGAAACAAGTCATTTGCATACAGAGCAAATATTTTGTCATCACCTGCTGTTCATCCTAATGAGATTTTGCCAGACTCATTAGAGTGATTCCACGCTTCTTAATACCCACTGGGATTGCTTTATTATTTGATAGAGTCAACAGTTGGCATATGCTATAGAGTCTTTGTATTCAGCTCCCTTGAAACCTCTGAAGGCAGCTAAACAAAGGAAGTGAATAACCAGTTTCGTCTCCCTCCCTCTCCAAGATGTCTTAACGCTGCCACCAGTGACTCCTAAACATCACTGTTAAGAGGATCTCTTTATTAGCCCTCTCCCACTGGCTTCTGAAGGAGGTGGGTATCCTTGCGCTAGGGACTGGCTTGTCCCCACATGGCTGAAAGCAAAGACCCTGAGGACGCCTGCTCCCTGTTGAGGACTGATGAGGATTTCTGTTTTTCTGCTTTCCCTGCTGGTTTTAAAAATAGAATTTCTAAATCCATTGGTGGTGTTCTTTTCCTCTCTGTTATTCTGTCAGAAAGCCATACAAGCAACAAGAAAGAGAGTTAGTACATGGATAGGGAAGTGATGGAATTTCAAAAAAAATTCAGCTGTTGGTGAGTTCACTTCAACATGAAACTGTGGAAGATTTTGGCCAAATTTTACACGGCGTTTTTTGTGTGTAGGCTTTCCATATGAGTTGGTGGTCACAGACAGAGAGCTATCAACTGCAATGAAAACAAATCAAAACTTACAGAGGAATATTTTTCTTTACTCTGTCAGCTGTAATAATCCGAGGTGTTCCAGTGGTATTAACAGGATATAATTGGTTTGGGAGTTACTTATAACAATATAAAGTACAAAAAAAAAAATCTTGAAGTGTGATATTTGAATTGACAGTGTCACTTTAAACAAGACTTCTCTAGATGATTTTTGCTTTGGGAGTCTCCTTTTACAAACAGATCTTGCCAAGAGTCAAAGTAAACACTATGTTAATCTTAGATCAGCCTTTAATTTTTCCTACTTCCTTTCCCTCCCCCTTTCTTTTCTATTTCCTTCCAAGACAACAATATTACAGACAATTTAAATCAGACGTGTCCATAGCCGAACAACAAAATCAACAACAAAGGACGATGAGAATAGCAATAAACTCAACATCATAATTATTTTCCCGTCACACCGGCAATTACAAAAGCAAAGAAAGAACAACTGAGTGCTCTTAACTTGATATTGATCATTTAATTTTCTCATGTCATGTAATATTAAATAGGGTAATGCTGCTACAGGGATCCCTGGCAATAATTAAGCACAGCTACAGAAGTCAGACTCATTGCAGGCTTGAGAAAGGGGAATAACTCACTATTTATGCTGCTGGTAATAATTATATGCAATGGAAATAGTGGAATTAGAGACACATTAATACATAGGCATGAATTCTCCATTTCAGTGAGGTTCTTATCTGGCCCAGATCCCTTCAAATGTGTGTTAATGTGATATACACTCCTTACTTAGAACAAGACCAAAATGTTGGTCAGTGTTTGGCATAGGCTTATGGGGAATTGTAGCTTCAGTCTACTCCACAAGGTGAAGAATGAACTTGGCAACAGGTTAACTCATGAGCACTGAAACTCATATGCTTTTCATTCATGCTGTGTGCTGTAGCCTCATCACAGCTAATGCAGAAGGGCTGAGGTCGAGGTCTTTGTTGATGGACTGCTTTTAACCTTGATTTATTTGTTGTTCAGTCCACACAGAGCATGTTCCAGACTTTATAGCTGGAGATTCGGTTGCCAAATTACAGATGCTGGTTGACTTGAGTATCTTGCCTGGTATCTAGGTGGTATCTAGCTGCTGCTCCTAGACACCATTAATTTCCCATTAGTTTCAAAGCATATCTGCCAGTCTTGCGTGAATACCTTAAATACAAGAAGATAGCTCAAAAGAAAGTTGATACCTCTGTTGAAGCAACTGAGTTCCATCTCTACATTTAGTCCCATGAATAGCTCTCCAGATGCTGCTGACTGCACTGACTAGATTTCATAGAATCATAGAATGGCTTAGGTTGGAGGGGACCTTAAAGATCATCTAGTTCCAATCCTCTGCTGCGGGCAGAGTTACCATCCACCAGATCAGGCTGCCCAGGGCTCCATCCAACCTGGCCTTGAGCACCTCCAGAGATGGGGCATTCACAGCTTCTCTGGGCAGCTGTGCCAGTGCCTCACCACCCTGAGTAAAGAATTTCTTCCTAACATCTAATCTAAACCTCCCCTCTTTCAGTTTAAACCCATTCTGCCTTGTCCTATCAGTATCTATCTGCATAAAATGTTGGTCTCCCTCCTGGTTGTAAGCTCAGTTGATTTCAGCTGATTACATTGGGAGCTAGGACATCTCTCTCTTTTATTGACAAATGTATGCTAAGTTTCCTAAACCACGGCCATGGGAGTAGTTTTGCAATAGTATGGTTGGCCTCCATCTGCCTCTTCAAGTGGACTTGTGCCACCTGTGGATACTGTGCCATGTCTGTCAGCCCCGTCCAAATATCTGTACAGGTTCTTGGTGTCTATGTGTGGGCATCTGAATTTAGCTTGTGGAGTATATCTCAGCTCTCTCTAATCAAAATGATCTTCCAATGTTTGCCTTTAGGTTTATACCATGAGTAAGATGGATAAATCCATTTATGAGAACAAACGCAGACCTGTGTTTAATTGAGAGCATAAATAAAACCACAAAGAGTCACCATGGGAGGAGAAAGAATGGTGAGCAGACACTGTGGGGTGAGGCTTTCTTCTCCATGTTTTCATGGTGGGTGCAGTGGCGGTTCCTCAGAAGCATTCTTGCTGTAAGAATGCCGTCAGATACAGAGGAAGCGCTGAATTTGAACCATATGTTGGGGCCCTGCACAATGCAATCCCATTTACAGCTCCATTAATTTTGGTTTCTGTTATTTCATGTTGTACCACTTACTTTAACCTCTCTCTCTTCGCAAATTATCATCAAAGTCCTACTCGAATTAGCCAAATGTTGCGTGTTTCCTCTCCTGATTTATGTCAAGGAAGAGTATCCTGATTCAGACAGGTTGTGAAACTTCACTTCAAACCTTCCATGACTTCTGTAAGACTTTAAAGAGAGTTCAAAATGTTTGGATGGGTTTGCTTTTGTTTCCATTTCCTTAGGAAAGCTGGAATCATTGACATTTGTAGTATTTATGGCCATCCCCAAATCCTCCAGCCACTGAAGGGAAGGAGGAAGAGAGACGACAAGTCAGAGAGGTCAGATAATCAGACGCTCCCTCAAGGAAAGGATCATTAGCGAAAGAGAAATGGAGTCTGATGATGAACACATAGTCTTGTAGGGGGCAAGCATGGAAAATTCTGACACTGACATTTTTATCAGTTCTTTTCCTTTTACACACCCCATCGTTGGAATTCCATGGTTTTCATGATAATATAAAAACAAAAAAGGCAGAATAGAAGTTGTCAATGGCACAAAACATGCAGACGTAGAAAAGCATGTCCTATAGGAATTCCTGCAAATGCAGAACCTGCCTGTGGAAAAAAGAAAATTAATGCAAGTGGAAATTGTTTTTCCTTCAAATTGCAATATTGTTTATTTTAAACATGAGCCTTGAGAAAGCTATGATGAACATACATTAAAGTGTAAATTTACTGTAATTAATTAGACCATTTGAGTTATAATGAAAGAATATTTTTTTGTGCTAAGCACTGTAGATTAACTTAAGTTTTGAGGAAAGGCCAAAAACACTGAACTATGAAAGTCACCACATAAGCAGAATCTATGTGTGTGCTCAACCAGTTTTTGAAGCAAAACTGTTTGCTTGGTTGTTTTTTTTTTTCAGCTCTAGCAACATCCACATTATCTGTGCTATGGCAACAGAGACATTCTGGATGGTAATAATGATGATAAGAGTAAAAGGCACTAGCCAGAGCATGTTCTCCAGCATGGGATACTTGTGCTGCTCTGGGGTGAGTCAGACTGAGCCCCACAGAGTTTATTAGTTTAGGCTCAATTACACATCTCTTGAATCCTCCCTGACCTTAAAATCCCAATGCAGCCTTCACATGGCGCTGCACCTGAACTGATAAACCACTCTGCACTGAGCCAGCTCATGTCTCTACGTCCATGGGAAAGTTAATCTGCAGTCCAGATAGAATGACAGATTGACAGATGGATGAAGTTCAGTCTAACATCTTATTCACTTCTAGCTAAGAAGGTGCTTAAGTGTTGGAGAACCAGGAGAACCTCACCTTCTAGTCTCTGGAGTGAGATAATGAGGCATATCCATCTAAATTCTTGAAAGCTATGGTGACCAGATCAATTCAATTGCCTTGTTTTCAAGAATGCATTATTTTAAAATAAATATGTTTTAGGAATTCTGTCCCTTTCATTTTTCATTTAATTCCAGTTTCTGTGGGAGCAGAATCTGACATAAATTGAATGATGTATTTTTTTAAAGGAGTGAATCACCCATCATTTCTTGGTACAACAAAAATAATAAAAGTAAAGTTTCCATATAAATGTGTGTTAAGCTGCATGACTGTTTAAATCTGGGGCCTTCCATGCTGTGTCTTCCAGTATCTCTTGTGCTTCTGGTTAACATTAACAAAAAGAACAAAATGTAGTTTAAAGGTGCCATACTTTACTTAAGAGGTACAGTTTAGTGTTTACCAAGCAATAAGAACCTATATTACTTAAGGAAACAAGCATGAATACAAAATAAGATTAAGATAGCTAACATAGACAGCGGTTCCTCACCTAATGAATTAAACATCCTCACATTTATGCACCTTATTTTAAAACTAGCCATTCTGAAAGGAATCCACATAGGTTCAATCACAGGATTTGTTAACTACACCTGCTGCCTTATTCTGAGCCGTGGATCGCCTTGTCTGTCTTGGGCATCTCTATTACTCATCACTGTCAGCCTGCTTTATGGAGAAAATCATCTGCATCCACTGTGACATTTCTGGATAGAAAGCTCCACACAAGCTCATTACTGAAGCATGGGAGAGTCTCCAGCAAGACTCTTCACCACCATTGCCCCTTTCTATTTTGTGCAGAGAAAAAAAAAAATGTGGAAAGTGTCTTCACATGAAATTATTCACACTTTCTTCCAGAAGAGACATTTGCCTCCACCTAAAGCTTATCATCATTATTTAATTGCAGCTTTATGCAAGAAAATTCTCTCAATATAACCCAGTATCCAATCTCTCCCTGCCTTGAACATGATAAAAGTCCTCGAGAGGGGCTGGTCCTATCTCCATCTCAGCCCCGCAAGGATCTTGGACTTCTTCCAGTTCAGCATCTAGTTGGCATGTAAAGCAGAAACAGCGCTAGTGACAGTGATGGATGATCTGTTCCTGGCTGTTGACTGCATTCACACTGCTGGATATCCCTACTGCATTTGACTGCATAAAACATAAAATCCTTCGGTCCACATTAAGGATGCTTGGTCAGCATTATCGGATCTGAATAGTAATCTCTACAGAGAAAAGTAGTAAACTCGTGGCCAGAGTAAGTGGACAGTACGTGGAGACAGTCCATCCATTGAATGGACTCACTGCTCTCTCAGGACTATGGCAATCAGAGCTGTGGAATTATTTAAACTCAATTAATCATTAAAAAAGAAGAACCTAACAGATACTTTTGGCAGCTGCTATACAGCTTTCTTGTTATGTAATTGAAATTATACAAGTAATTAAGGGGCAATTATAATCAGCAAGTGAGAGAGTTGTGGAAAAATGAGATGTGAAAAGACAGGAAGGCTGTGGATAATTCATTCTGTCTTAAACAGTTACTGGTCTCAGTGGGTTCCTTTAGTCAGAGATAAGCCGAATTGCTACACAGCAGGAAGAGAAACCACCAGCTCCCCAGGCAGGATGAGTTTTAAAGACGTGGAAACCCAGGGAGCCCCAGGTACAACAGGTAGGAGAAGCCAGAACGCTGAGGCCCTCACCTTCCTGGAGGCAGCCATATTGTCTTCATAACCCTGTCACTCCCAGGCTAAACCCAGTTGTCCCCATCCTGCTCTTCCCCCATTTCTGTACCAAGTTATTCCTTTTCCACCACTTTCACTACACCATGGGGCTTGGCAAGAAGAACCCTTGAAGCAGAGCTTTCCCCACAACGCTCTGCTGTGTTTATAAACCCATCCCATGTCTATCGCAATGCGTCCATCCGCCAACAGCTGCCTGAAGGCCGAGGAGAGCTTCTTTAGGAAAGGGAAGTAAACATGCAAACAGAGACAAGCCTTTCCCCTTTCTGCATGCTATATTTTTTATCTGCTTGTCCTTACATGTCTTTGGGAGCCTCAGAAAGCCACGTGAAAGAGGTGGGCTGTTGGTGCATGCCAGAGTTGCCTCTCCGCTGCATGAGCCATGGGCCTGCAGGTGCAGTGAGCAACACAGCAGCCCCCTAGCAGGGAAGGGATGCCCCAATGCAAGGGTGTCATCCTCCCTGAAGGGTCTGAAAATCACATCATGACCAAAGAACATGCCCTCAAAAACCAGAGGGAGGAGGCAGGGAAAGTCTTCCAGTAGGAAATAGCCAAAATCAGAGCAGGAGAATGAATCTGAGCTTGCACAGAAGTTGTTGTTTGTTTTCTTTTCATACTCTGAACATCTCATGTTTCAGGCACCGTTTGTCGGTAGCTGGAGGCAGTCATTTTAATAAAAAAGTCGGCAAAGTTTAAAGGAGACAAAGAGAAAGAAGAGACACATGTGTGTGCATGCTTTTACCAGTGCCGTTGCTGACAAACTGTGTTGATAAATTACTTTTCTTGCTTGGGGGGTCCAACTCTCCCCTATTTCCCACTGCAGAAAGAAAATGTAAAATATGTCTACAAAACCACAATAAAAACATGTTAATGTGTCGGGGGCCGTTCTCTGCACTTCAGAGTCTGAGAATCTGCCTGCAAAAATCCTTCAACAGCTTATAACTGAGTTACCCCAGTTAACATCGAAAGGGTTTAAGGCAGAAAAAATCCCAGATGAAGCCCTGGCTTTAAACCTGCCACTATCCTGAGCAGATGGGCCAGGTATGTAGGTTTATCTGGAAGTAATGCCTCCTACTTATTTCCCTGGAACCTACAACAGATACAAAGAGTGCAATAACACTATTTGATAGAGCACATTCTCAGTTACAAAACGATAGTTTTCAAAATCATCACCAACATTAGCTGTGCATTTTCACCCGCGATGAACAAGAGCCTTCATGCCATGCTCATAACCATCTGCACCAGCAGAGGTGCCCCACTGTCGCTGTCGTCACTGCTGAAACGCACCATCGCTACCTCACTGTGCTCACATCCACTGTTTGGTCTTCATAAAAGTTAAGCAAGTGACCATGAATGTCAACAGGAATCATTTTTTCCACATGTAAGAATTCAATTCCACACCTCTGCTTCGTGCACACTTCTGTGTCAGACTCCATTTTGTCAGACTGACCCTCTGCTGCCATCTGTCACATGGCAACAAAATGGAATGAGAAATGAGATATTGGTGGGAAGGTTTGATCTCTACTGCCATACAACCAACATTGGCCTCTGACATCATGTGCCAACATCATTAAAAAAAGGGGGGGGGAGGGAGGGAGGCATTACTTTCGGAGCATCCCTCATAGTTATTCTTTACTTCCTGGGCTTGAATCAGCCAAATGCCTCTGCTCCAGAAGGTTCCCATCTGCTTTGCTCACTTGCTTCTCCACCACACTGGTTTCTCTTTTGAGCATCACCCCAGCCCATCACTTCAGGGAGAGGGAGCATCCAATCCCTGCACACAGGGTCAGGTATGGGGGAAAGCCACGTTTTTTCCTGCAGAAAAACAGGAAGTCTGCGAGGAGCAAAGCAGTTTTCTGTGATTAGAGAGCAGGCAACAAACCAGAAGGGAGAGTTTTCTGGGCAGAGCTTCTCCAGGGATCTGCTGCCAGCCTCAGACCTTCTGTGATGTTGCTCTTGATTAACAGTTTCTCCAGGCACCAGTGTGTGTGCCTCTGCTCTTGTCTGAGTAAACAATAATCGGGCTATATTTTGCTCTATCCACAAGCTATTTTTAGGGCCTCACTTGCTATTAACCCACTGCAGAAGTGCAAGAAGCACACACACATCTCAGCACATGTGCATCCAACACCCCAGCCCTGGGGCTGCAGGAAGTAATCAGTAGCACAAAAACAGGCAATAGGCACAAAATCTAAACTTTCCTTTCCATGATGGAAGCAGAAGTGTTGCCTTGCTGCCTTCTCCTGCCTGTGCAGGCAGTGAGGCTGGGGTCAGTAACTGCGTGGGGCAAAGCATCAGCTATGGTGAGTGATGTGGCATGGCCAGGAGAGGCGTGATGAGGAGTGATGAGGCATGGCCAGTAGCTGGCATGGCCAGGAGACGGTCCTTCCTCTCAAAATCTGTGAAAACAAGGCTTAGATTTTACTTTGTTTGTATTTTAGCTTTAGATGAAACATACAACATTATAGCCAGGAGAGCCTGCCTCTCCCCCCGAGTCGTTGCCCAAGGAGCAGACAATAACAAGTAGCATTGATTTATTGCTGCAGAGGAGGTAGAGAAAGAGGAATGTAATAAACGCTGAGGAGATGAGAAATGTACCCGCTCCCTCACCCCTACACACACAAAAACACACACGCGCTCGCAGCCCAGACAGGGAGAGGAGGTTATCTGCCATGAACCAGCACATTGCTGAAATTCTAATGAAACAAGAGGCAGAGCAGGTAGGTGGTGGAAGAAATGCTGAGTTTGATGTGCATTTATCATCTTCAGATGCTCAGCCCAAGTTAGTGAGGAAAGTCACAGGAAGGGCACCCTACCACCGGCAAAAATGTTTTGTAAGAAAAACAGAACTGGCTATTTCCCATAAAGGATTAGAATAAATGTATTTTATTCCAAAACAAACCAAAAACTGGCTTTGAAGGAGTATGAACTAGCTTGGCACAGCAAGCGTACAAACATTAGAAAATGCTGATTTAAAACTACATTTCCACCTGAATTCTTTACCCAAGCGCATGTGGATTATTTTAACTGTGTGACCAGACAATCTTTTTCAGCACAGCTCCTTACTTCAGTACACAAATCACACTCATTCTGGGATGGGATCCATACCTCATCTTATTACAAAAGCTGGAAGTGAATGAGGAACAAGACTGTGGGGAAGGGACAGCGCAAAGTTACATCCTTGGTATTATCTCCTCTTTTCTTCCCAAGTGCTGCAAGAGATTTTTCAGCCAAGCTTTTCACGGATGGTTTCCAATGGTGTCTCTTTATTTTCTAGGTCCCTGACTTCCAAGCCCAGCAGTCTGGATTGCAGAAGTGCTGAACTCTCCGTCTCAGCTGAGTCAGATATGCTTTGGTGAGTCACAGCATCACATCATGGAGTAAGTGCTCTGAAAATGCAAGTCCCACTGAGCTCAAACTGGGTGGCTGCAGTGCTGACTTAGCTGCCCATTTGCCAAAGGCGGACCATATCACCATATCTCATCGCAAAGAAGTTTTGCAGAAATGAACCAGCTAGTAGTTGTGGAGCTCTTGTACTGCACTGGCGAACCCCATGAAGAAAATACTTTAGGGTTCAAAGAGCATGTTATATATAGAACCATAGAATAAGAGAATCGTTTGAGTTGAGGTGACCTTTAAAGGTCACCTAATGCAACTCCCCTGCAATGAACAGGGACACCTACAGCTAGATCAGGTTGCTCAGAGCCCCATCCAGCCTGACCTTGAATGTCTCCAGGGATGGGGCTTCTACCATCTCTCTGTGCAACCTGTTCCGGTGCTTCACCACCATTATTGTAAAAAACCTTTTCCTTATATCCATTCTAAACCTCCCCTCTTTTAATTTGAAACCATTTCCCCTTGTCCCATCACCACAGTCCCTGCTGAAGAGTCTGTCCCCTTCTTTCTTGTAGCCCTACTTTAGATATTGAAAGGCTATATAAATCAGGAATACACTGGAAAAAGACTGAGTAGCTGATCATCATCTTAGTAGTGTCCTTCTAGTGCACAGTATGAGGCTGCGGGACTTTGGGATACGTGGATAAACCCCTGATAAACGTGTGCAATTAAAGACAGAATTAAACGCAGTTGACTCAGGTTGCTTAACACCCACGGAGCCTATCATCAGAGCAAACACAGGGTGTTGAGTTTGGCCAAGAGAGCTGAAGGACCGCACCAGCAGGGTGAGAGCCCATTCTAACAGCAATGGAAGATGAAATGTTGTCACCAGTGGTTTCACACATACATTGACAGCGGTGAATCAGTGAAATTTAGGAACAGACTGAGTTCAGGCTATGGACAAGTGCTTTCTTTTGGATGTAAAACCTTTCAGTAGTTAGCCGTATCCTAACCTTCTTCTGCCTCACTCCGTAGCATTCAGTCCACTGTAGAATTCTCCCATTCTCAGCAGTCCATTCCCATTCAACAGAGCCTGCGGCTTTTGAGTCCATCTTCCTGGTTTCAGTCATGGTACACTGCCTGTGCTAGTCCATCTCATCCAGGTCCTCCATCCCTCTCCCCACAATAGCCATCAATCTGAGTTGTCTCCATAGAGCCCAATTCATTCTCTGCTCTGTTTTCCTCTCACTCAGACACTGATCTTTTCTTTGACAGAGCACTGGAGAGTTTCAATGGGTAAGTAACAGCATTTTTCAAGTATAAGCCTTTTCCCTCAGCCTGAGCCTTGGCCACAAGAAACAGCTCTAAATGAAATTCTTCTCCCTACCCTATCTGAAATAATTCAGCCTGAGGCAAACACCTGGATTGGATAACTTTACTCCAAATGGTCAAATTTTGGCAACATTAAAAGTGACTGGAAATGAGAAATCATAATAAAATGCAAAACTGTCAGAGCCACCTGTAAAAACCTTGAACTCTAAACAGAGTTTAGCTGTCCTAGTTTGCATTGTCTTGGGCATGTGTCCTGGCTGTGTCTTGAACAGCTTCAGCTCACTGCTGAGTATACACCAACAAGCTATTCGCCCCTGGCATCATTGTTGCCACCAAAATGAAAGCAGTGCAGGCTGCTGTGTCCTGTGACCAGGACCTCCCGAGATCTGACCCCTAAGTGATGGGCAATCATCACCCCCAAAAGCTACTCCTGGGCATCCCTCAAGGATGGCAGTGGAGACACGGTTGCCTCACCCCTGTCCTGAAGCAGCTGCTCAGGCAAGCAAGAGACGGTCCCTCACTCCACCATCCCATGGATCCATTGTCTAGTTGGTCCCCAAGAGCACGTGGCAATGACCATTGTGCTGACCATGGGTTTGCCTCACCGTGGACACGTTGTACGCTGTTCTCCAAAGTCAGTGCCCGTCTACTTCTGACGAGGTGAACACCCAAAACTGCTGTGCCTCCAGCACACTGTGTTAAATGTTAATGTTAAACATTAAAGGTCAATAACTGAAGGTCTCCAGCACAGTCCCTCAGCTCTCTCTCCTTCCTGTGGACCTACTGTCTGGCACTGAACAATTTGCTAAATCCTTCTGGGAGCCAATTTCCTCAGTTAATAAACTCTGCAGTGGGGTGCAGCAAAGATCAATTTGTTGTTTGTGCAGCATGGGAAGATCCTTAAGGGGAAAACGCATGGGAGAACAGCATTGTTACTCTTATCTCTTCAGATTTAGCAGCTAACGCATCTGCTCAGGGTGGCTCAGTCCCACATCTAGCTCGTTGCTTAGTAAAAAGTATAGTGGAATTTCTATGGTACAATGAAGCATTGGAAAATGAGACAGAGATTTATAGCAGCCTTTTCTTGCAATGTGTTATAATAGCCAGCATTATTTAATCATGGAAACATGATCTGGCCAGAACTAACTAGCTTTGCTCAGGTGTGCTTGTAAATTTAATTTGGGTTCTTCTACCTTGTGCAGAAGTTGAATGCAGGCTAATGTGTGCACTGGAAAAATAACAAATCGTATTATGGCATGGAACAGGAAACCTTTTAGTCGCACAATAAAATAGTACAATTCAATATATGCAGCACTTACATAGCACCATTCAGAAAAATATTTCAAAGCTTTATACAAACAACTTGGTGCTGCACCAGAGCCAACATGTCAAATCTTGTTAAAGAGAAGAAAGCCATTGTAAAAATAAATTTGCAATATACATTTAAACAAAACATTTGTTGGAAGAGGAGTCCACTAACAGCAGGACATACTATCATTAATACTGGTCCTGATAGAAATCTAAATCCATGACATAAGACATTTACCCATGATGCACTCCATATAGAGGTTGTTTGTGTTTTATTTAAAAAATAAAGTATCTATGTGTCCTGTAAGCCAGATTGGTTGGAGCTGGATGTTCTTTTTAATGTGCATTATCCCAGCAATTGAAAAATGAAGTAAAGGAGTGAGGAGAAGGTCAAACAGAGGGGAAATGTGTAGCAAAGTGAAATCCTTCACCCTGCTCCAGTCCTAGTACATTTTCCGTAGTATTCAGAGTCTAGTGGACACTTCACACCTGCTGGTGACTTCATTACGTTCTCTCACTTACCTACAGACATATTTCCATTGATTGCACATGCAAGCTTAAATGTTTCTACTGCCCCAGCACTGCAGGCTTTTGTAATGCAGCTGGGATGCAGGAAGCATGTTTTTGGCATGCACATCCATCTACATGAGCTCCAGAGGTCTGAAAGACCCCACGAGTGACCTGGTGGGACACAGACTGTTCAAGGCAACGGAGGGTGCAAGGTTTTGGCTGTGGGAGGCACAGGCTCCCTGCCCGCTGTGTGGTACAGACTCTTCACTTCTGCCTTGGGAACACATGTGTAGACAGAAATGTGGGGAACAACCCAGAAAGAAACTTCTGCACTGGGAATGTGCTATTTGCTAACACCATTGAAGGAGAGGAGAGGAGAGGAGAGGAGAGGAGAGGTTGAAAAACTCTTGAAATCCAATCTTGACTTGACTGCAGTTACTTTTTCATTGGACCTTATTGTTGCCTTCAGAAATATTTTAACAGTCCAAAATGACTAGAGAATATCTGTATCAGATTTATCATAAAACTTCAATAGACTGCCAAAATTGTATGTCTAGCCCTGGAAACTAGTAATAATCAAGTTTTCAACAACTAAGAAGCTGCTGAAAAGTATACAAATATTGAGTATTGTTGACTTTTTTAAGACACACTTTATGAATAAAATTCTGGACATCAGTTTATTCCTGTTCCTCCAAATCTGCATGTTTATTTCTAAATTTTAAAATAGAAGTAATGCACTAAGGGAATTTTTAACATGTGCATTTAAGTCTTTGTTTAACAGCCTGATAGTTTTCCAGCACTATTTTGTCATTCACTACTTCCCACCAGCATTATCTTAAAACTAATAGCAAATATAGTTGTTTCCAGATAGGTGAATTAAGATGTGCAATACAGGGAGGCACAGTCAACGCACTGGTTAGCACATTGTGCCCTTCCAATTATGCAACAAATGGTGCTCATTGCACATAAGAGTGTACAGTCATCTCTGGTGCCTTCTGAGATGACTCACCTGCTCTCACTATGGCATTGCCAGACTCTGCTCTGCGATGCCAACTTTTCCATATATATCCTCTATCTGTTCAAATATCCAGATTCATCCTCTCTAGCTTTTGGCTGAGATCTCTAAATTAAGGCTGTCTTAGCTTTAGGTTCTTCTTTTGGTCAGAGTAGGGAAATATGTGCCTGGGGAAGGCAGCTCTGCTCCCAAGCAGGCTGAGTCTTTGCAGGTTGCTGCTCTCTCTGTTGCTCCACTGGCCACCAAAGGAGCCTCCAGCAGACACCTGTTGGGGGTGACTCTGTTCCTGGGTTAGGTAATGTGGTGATTGACACAACAGTCCCACCAGGATAGGTGAACTTGTAGAGGCCTCCCATGCAGCCCAGTGGCTTTCATAGAATCACAGAACCATAGAACAGCTTAAGTTGGAAGGTACCTTAAAGCCCACCCAGTCCCAACCCCCTGACATGGGCAGGGCTGCGTCCCTCCAGATCAGTCTGCCCAGGGCCCATCCAACCTGGCCGTGAGCACCTCCAGGAATGAGGAAACCACAGCTTCTCTGGGCAGCCTGTTCCTGTGCCTGTGGCCTAGCTCAGGTTCTCCTCATTGTCCAAACCTGTACATATCCCTCAGTGACTGAAGCACTGTGACAGTGCCAGCTCTGAGTGCTCCTATCCCCATGCAGGCTTATCCTGAGGCTGTTTCCACTGGCAGCCCTCATTTCATCTCTCCTCTTGTCACTGCATTTTTGCTTTTTCCTCATTTCTCTTTTCCAGGGTTCATTCCCAAAGCATTTGCCACCTCCCTACAGCCTGTTTCTGCAGCTGTCCCTCACACGCTATTCCTCCACAGCTCTCTGGGTACACTATCTCCCATGAGCATTTCTCTCCTGCAGAGCTGCTGCTTTTTCCCACCAATGGTGGTTTCACTCCCCAAGTTTCAGGCAATGCTGCAGGCATCCACCGGCCTTCAATTTTCCAGGGCTGTGTCCTTCAGAAAACATTCACTGCCTTCAGGGACCACAAATCACTTCGTCTGTCCCAGGCAAAATGAAATTAATCACAGAGTCACTGTGTTCACTTTTGACTGCAGCCACAGATCAGTCTTTGGTAGGGGAAAGGGAACTGAGCAGCTCAAGGGTGTCATAGATATCTTCATGGAGTAATGGGTCCCCAGCCCTTATACATGGAGCTATCTTCTCCGAGCCTGCTGAGCATCTGATCTGCCACATTCCCCGATACTATGTCTCTCTGGAGAGAGAGAGAAATCATCACCCTTAACTTTAAATGTCTTTAAAATGAAAAATCTTGTCGTTTAGAAGGGCCTGGTTGTCACTGTAGAGTTATAGATAGGGTCAAGGAGATGGTTTCTCATGTAGGCGTGTGTGCTGCTGTGCAGGAGGAGGAGGATCCTGAGACGAGTGCTTCCCAGGTGGTTTGTGGGGTGACATGGCCACATGCCTGTCTGCAGGGTGTAGGGCACTCTTGGTACAGCTGCAGGCATGTTGCGGCCTGGTCCACGGGACCATATGGCAGGTCTTTCTCCACAGCAACAACAAATCAAATTGTGCCTGTTCAGCCCCCCATTTTCTCCTTCATGTCCTCCATCAAGCCTGGAGCAGGCCTGATGCTCTATGGACAACCTTCGGTCTGTGCTAGGGCTGAGTTTCTTGTCTCCACACTATTTCTCTCTTCTAGTCTGAGCTGAGCTGAGAAACGAGGAGCGGGATTTCCTCTGGAGGGATCAGTCAGGCTTTTCATCTTCTCTCTGAGGAGTCAGCCACTGTAACTAAGCACCACGAGGGGCTTATTGAAGTTACAGAGAAGGAATAAGGGCTCCAGTGTTTGAGGAACATTGGTCTGCACGGTCTATTAATAGATTTGGTCATGGCCCAGTGCAGCTGTAGGCCCACTGAGTGGGACAGTGTGTCCCCATGGTGTTTAGTTGGCTGATTACACCTTCAATTCTTTTTTTCTTTCCTGCATTAACACTTCATTTCCCTCCTGCTGTTTCAAGCTGCTGATTGATCCACAACAGTGGGTAGAGGAAATAAATGTATTTATTTCCTACAGACTACAGCGCAGCTACTCTATATTGCGAAGTTAGAGGCATGTAACTGAGCAGGGCTGCAGACAAAGGGCAGGTGTGTTCTGCAGCTGCTGCATCTCAGTTGCTCTGCTCAGATGAGGAACGAAGCAGCGTATGTGGGTGGGTTGGAGAGTGGGAAGGAGCAGCTCAAAGCAACTGTTTGTGTGGCATAGCGATGTGCACCAGCCTGCCCCAGCACCTGTGTGCTGGCCTCAGGCTGTCAGAATTACCAGAGACTTAGAAAAAATAAAAATGAAACCGCAACTCTTTCTGCATATATATATGTATACCACTTTTAACACCTCAAATAACAGAGCAAGAGTGAAGTTTCTCTTTGATTAGATATGAAACTACATTTGTTTTGGAAAGTCATCCAAAATATGGCACAATGTGGAAGGTCCTCCATTGTCCTGTTCTGTCAGGAATGTACCCTCTCTCCCTCTCTCTTTCCCATAGCATCTTTCCAGGCTTGGATTGTTTCTCTGTCCCCTTAAATGCCAGTCTCACCTGACCCATTTGTGTGTTGGAACGCCCAGTGTCACCACTGCAGAGCTGTGGAGCCCAAGCTGGGATGGTTTGACAGCTGGTGGTATAAATGGAGGGTTAACTTCTTACCACTGCTTGCCTATTTTGAGTAGCACCATAGCATCACGTTATGCTGAAATTTTGAGGAACATCTCCAAGCTCTTTTAAACTCTTCAGAGCTAAAGGGGTGGGAAGAACAAGACAGTCAGGAAGTCATGGCAGTGGCAGCAATGCATGTTACTGCTGTGGTCCTGCACTAGCAGAAGTGCCAAGGTGCAAGGCAAGGATCTGGCTCTGTGCAGGAATAACACCATCAGCAAAGCCAGACAGCACACGTATGGCTTCTGGGACAACCTCCCAAGAAGGCAGCCAAGATGTGGCAATACCATGCGTTAGCCACGCTGTGATAACTCCGCAGACACATACGCCTACCCTAAGATAAACGTAAAACAGTTTATTTGTTGGTGGAAATGGGGTAAGCTGACTCACGTTTTCCATGGAAAAGAGTAGGAACCCTGGCCGTCAAGCTGGGTGCCATTGTTGTTTCAGAAGGTCACACCCAAGCTTGCCACAAGGTCATTTTTTCACGTCAGCAAGGCCATGCACAATTCCAACCCAAATTGGCTGAGGAATGCAAACATAGTGTGTCAGCTTGAGTGTCCCCATAGCCACCTTGGCATAACCCCGCAGGTGAAGAGTGGGTGGGAAATGAAAGGGGAAAGGCAGAGAAAGTCTTCTGTGATGGAGGGTTTTATAGGGGGGGGGGTTGCACTTTTTTTTTTCAAAAGGTAGTTATTATTAAAATTCAGCTCTGTGGCATGAGATAAATGTCCTGTTGCTCCTGTGGCGTTAGGCATAACTCATGAAGTATTTCAATAGCAACATACTGTTCCTGAGATGGAAGGAGTGACAAACAAAGAAAGCTATTGCTAAAAATTAGGAGCACGCAGTGGCATGAATGAAAATGCGACTCTGCAGCCCACTAGGCAATGGCAAATTTAGCTGATTTTTAGAAGTTTGGCTTTTTTTACTGGTATAAGTTGGAGGAAATCACTTGATTTCAGATGAAGCAAACTGGTTGTCACTGGAAAAAGGAACGATTTTCATTTTGTGATTTTAAAAGACAAAAAAGAAGAGAATACGAGAGTTTTGATGTGGAAAATATCTACTCAATGTAATTAAGAGCTAACATAGCAATGCCCTTCCCTGTACTTCCTAGATCAAGACCACACTGTATTTCAGGTGTAGCATGAGGTTTGGAAAGCTGAAGTTCAGACACTTCAAGAGGTGGTGAATTCATCATATTCCCCGATGAGTTATTTCAATGCTTAATTAATGACTGTTAAGATGCACACCTTATTTCTATCTGAAATGGAGCTAGCTTCAGCCTCCAGCCATGGGATCTTGTTACGCGTAGCCTGGTAGATTAAAGAGTCTCCACTATAAAACCTATGAAAAAAAGTTTGCTTGTTCAAGAATAAAAATTGGGTGAGTCATATCAATTTACAGGTTTATAGGTCACCAGAAGGTTTGTGGATAATTTATCCTGGTTGCTGCAACAAGCGCTGACACCACATATAGAAAAGAACGATAGTTCTTCCTCTCGGTAATTAGGGAAGCCTGAAGGGTCTGAATATGATTACAGTTTCAAAAGGACTGTAATCCTTAAATTTGGAGGATTGTTTCCAGCACTATGTTTTTGTTCTTCTGGTTTTCTTATCTTCTTTGCCAGGTGAGTCACTTCCAGTTAATACTGCAATTGTTGCAAAGAGCTCAAGGAGAGTAAACAAAAGGCATGCGCTTGTTCTCCTCTCCCTGAAATCACAGCCTTCTGGTCAGAGTTCGGACGCATTTGGAATATATTCACTCCTCACGCTCTGCGCTGTACTTTCTTCCTGCAAACAGTACATAATTACAGAGACATAGCCCCAAGTGGAAGAGGCTGTTTACACAAGCTATCTCCACACAGACAACACTACTTTTTACATGCCTGTTTTAGAGATACTTAACAAGCTCAATTTTTTGCTATCACTCGAGATCTCTCCCGGCATGCTAAGAGCTGGCTTCTAAGTTGCTGCCTTACAGATGTTTCCAAGAGCACTGTGCTTTTTATTATTATTGTTCTGAATCTCCTCCAGTTTACAGATGTCTCTCGTGTTCTGACTTTTGTCATGTCACCGTGCAAGGAAAACCAGTAATAAGGTAGTGCAACGTGTGCTTTCACTTCCTGATGCAGGGAAGAGGAAGAGGAAAAGGAATGGGATAGACAAAGGCCTGGAAAGAGGATTCATGATGCTGAATGCTGTGAAGATTTCATCAGCCTTCAGTCAGAAGATGTATCTGACAATCTACCTGTATCCTTCGGATGAAGCCAGGGAAGCGCACACACACTCCATGGGAGGAGACCTGGTTTTGGTTCCCCAGCATCTCAGAAACATCTCTCCATTCTCCAGAGCAGCCTGAAGTCTGATTGGGCAGGAGGCTCTGTCTTTCTTCTGTGCTGTGTGGTTGCTGGAGTGCTGGCATAGGCTGCTCAGAGGCTGTGGGGTCTCCTCCCCGGGGATCTCCCAGAGCCACTTGGATGTGGCCCTGGGCACCCTGCTCTGGATGTCTCTGCTGGAGCAGGGCTGGAGCAGGTGAGCCCAAAAGTCCCTGCCAGCCTCAGCCATGCTGTGGTTCTGTGACTTTGGGGCTGAAGCTTTCCTGATGTGTTAACTCCCAAGTAAACCAAATAGAATGTTTAAAGCAAAGGGGAGTTGGACTTTGGACTTCAGCATTTGCGTGTTGCCTAAGGTTTTGTGGATGCATATTCTCAGACACCTTATAAGTGATGTACTTTTGAAATGAGTATCTGATTAAATGTCAGAAACACCTATTGGATCTTTTGGCTTAATAAGTTTATCTATTTGGCTGCATATCATTCTTCAATTAGAAAGCACAACAAGGGAAATACAGAGAACTTCCATGAGAGTGTGCCTGGACAGGGGCATGGAGCAGCTTCATACAAATGCCTTTGAGAAAATATCATGATTTACATTGGATGTATTGGTGAAACTGCTGTCAATATTGTTGACAGTATCCATACTATCTACTGATATTATACATAGCAAGACTCTGAAGATTGTTGTATAGCTGAATGCTTCTGATGTCAGACTTTCCCAGAAATCATGTGTTAGTACATGCTGCATTTCTGGGGTTGCATTCTCAACAAAGAGGAAAGAAGGCCAAAGTAAAATACACTTTATATTCAGAGTTGTTTTTAAACAGACTTACAAAAGCTTTATCTGGATTTAAAGTACAGTTGAGCCTCCTCCAAGGGGGTTAGTGGTCAGAGTTTCTCAGCTTGGCTCTCAGCTGTTCTTCAAAGCCTGTTTGCATGCTCTGAAGTTCCTGAGTCTACAGAGAAAACACTGAAATTCCTAAGAGAATGGACTTTCCTGCAGTGCCCCTAGTTTCTAGGCCAGCCTAAATTGTGCAGGAGTTGCAGCTTCTTGTGACACAAGTCAAACATGCATGCATCAGGGCTTCTGGGAGCACCTACTGGTAGTTGAAAGATACTATATCTACCATATGTGTGGTCATGTGAGGTGACAGAAACTATGTGGTTCTTATTTCTTCCTCTCCACTGCCCATATAATGTGTACATGGTTTTATTTGGATCTGCAAAGACAGCAGGTGTCTGGGAAAGAGAATTAATCTTTTCTAAACGTTATCAAAAGCTTGACCGACTGCCAGTCTTTTATGTGAAGAAAATTCATGTTCAGGATGGGAAACTATCCTAATTATCCTTAAGTATGCCATTTTTAATGGAGCCACCAAGACTGGTATTCTGTACCCATGAGAAAACAGAAAATATGTTATTATCAGAGCCATTTGCAGCCAGTCAGGTTTGAGAAGAAGGATGTAACAGCACTGCGAGGACCCTGCAATAATGCCATGGCCACTCTGGTGGGTAGTCCGCATTGCACACACCTAACAAAGTAGTGTTAGCATTGGCTGGTGGACTCTCAGGGGAGGTGGTGATAACCCCATTAGACTCTTCTATATACTCAGATGTCTAGTAACTCTGCTTCTGTGTGATGAGGGGAGGCTCAGTAACTGCAAAAATAGGCAAATTGCTTCTGTAGAAAAACAAAACAGAGGGACACCAGCAAGGGGTACACAAAACATCTGAAGAATTACTCCCTTGGGAGAAGAGAACTTGAGATGACGCACTAGTGAAGACTGGAGTCTTGTCTATTTTTTTTTTAAGGCTTTTGAATTCCTCCCTCCTTTCCTGACCTTTTATGAACAGATCAGGGCCTTCTTTGAAAGCGTCATGGGAGGACATGTAAGTCTTTCTTTCCTTTCTGCTGGCAGCCTTCAGCAGGATGCTTCTCACACTTGTCCTAAGTGGAATTTAATGCACCAATTAAAAGAAAAGATAATGAACACATGAAGTGGTGTTGTTTCAGAACAGATAACCTGCAATTTGGAAGCAATCTGCTGTTTTGAGAACAGGGTAAGCTTGTCCTACACTTGCCTACAAGTCATGTCAGGTAAACAAAGCCCTTGTCTCCTAGACAACAAGGGCATCCGCAACAAACCTTACCTGGCTTATCTAATTCTTTGCTATTGTGCCTGAGTAATTAGTCAGAGAAACAGGTATGCCAAGGGACAGCATCTTGACTCATTGAACATCACATCTACACTTCCTCCATTTTCCGTGAGAGGCTGCAGGATTTTGAAAGACACCGCAGCGATCAAGTCATTGACATTTGCTCTTGGTGCCAAAGTCAGCTCACATTCTTCATTAGGAACTCCTGTCAGATGTGACTGCATGCTCTATTTTTGGTTCTCAGAGGAAAAAAGGCAAACAGATTTACACAGGTGTAGCTGGGATTATGACATTCTCCTTTGTGTGAGACAGCTTCTTTTGCCCTGTGGTGAAGAAGGGACCACCCATATGTTCTCAGAAGAACTTTACACTCCTATTTGCTCCCTCCTTGTACAAAGTTTAATCATCTCATACAAGGTCCTGCCACAAAGGTGTAGTCTGAAAGGAATGACATTGGCATCCCTTCAGATATGTGATAACCCAGGGTAGTGAGCGTAAACAGGGCTCAAGCTGGGGCCTGCTGCAGTGCTGAGAAAAACTCCCTCAAGGATCAGTACAGAAAGTGTAAGTGCAGCTTAAAGGTCCTGAGATCAGAATCAGTCAGCAGTGGAAAAACTTATTGTTCAGGTTATTGTCTTACACCACCAAAATATGAGGACAGATCAGGTGCGGGATGGTGACGAGGGGCTGAACTGGGCTTTCTCCAGTGCTCAGCTGGATGTGTGCTCACGTAGCCACGGGCAGCGTGGGCGTGGGCACGGAAGGGAGAGCAGACAGGCTGCTCGTGGGATGGAGTTCCCATGCAAATAAAGTAAACACTGTTTTGCTCCCTACCGCGTTCTTCATGACCCAGACACTGCTTCTGCCACATCCCATGGGAGCCACGCTTCTGGCCTACAAGATATTAGAGAGGGCATTCAGTCTATGCTTTGCTTTGTTCGGTTTAATCTAATCGCTCTTGGCCATAAAAGTCCTTTAACCACAGTAAACAATCCCTCTTCCTTGCTGAAGTTTACACCCATCAAATACTTGTAGATAGCTATCATGTTTCCTTTAGTCATTGTTTAGCCAGGAAATACACGTCTAATCCAACTTCTGCTGGTGTAATGCTGGACATGGGAGGAATAAAGCCTGCCTGATGGAGAACATAAGGCAGGCTACTTCAGCGTAAAGCTTTTTAAGAACTTCCCTCTGGCAAATAATTTACAGCTGGCCTCGAAAGAGGCATTACTAGCCAGGAGGAGAGCAAGGCAAGAGAAGCTAAAAGGTGATCTGATTTAGGGCTTTGTCAGTCAGGTCTTGGTGGTTGGGATGATATGGGATAGATTCATGTATTCCCCAAGCTGAAATCTCTCAAGCTCAAACCACTGCTGGCAGTGAATTAACCATCTGCTAACCATGGCGAGGCACTGCCTGGAAGAACACAAGCTGGTCTGGACCAAAACCATACCAAGGGCCGTGTCTGTAATTTGTAGTACAAATGAGCATGGGACACTGTTCAGGCTCATACCCTGACCGCTCTCTGTTCACCAGGGCACACACACAGCCAGAGCAGCCTCTGCTTGGTTTAGGGCTGCCTTGATCAAGTAGAGGGCTCACAGGAGGCCTGTGACGGACACAACGCCTGCTCCCTGCTCCGTGGGCCCTTTGGGCACATCCCTCACTGACTCCAGAGACTGGAATTCAGACAAGGCACAGATGATCGTGGAGGACATAGTCTGTCTCCTGCCACTGAATTCATGTACCCACACAGCAATGTGTCAGTTTACTTTCTTGCCATGTTCTCACCACACACCCTTTTTCTTTCTTTCTTTTTTAATTTTTCTTTTCCCATTTTTATCTTTCTTTCCTTTTTTTTTTTTTCTTCTTTTTCTGTTTCAGCTGTTTTGCAAATCCCTGGGGGATCCTGAAATATTTCAAATGATCAATCACTTTCATCTGGCTTGCTCAGTCCTTATAAATCCAGGCTGTTTATTACACATGACTTCAGATTTGTCTCAAATGGCTCCATATTTGTCTGGATACATAAATACTCCTTTCCCTCCATGCTCCTTAATAGTTTCCCCAAACATTTTCTTGACTTGTATTTTTTGGGTATGACTGTGTTAGGATTAGGAAGAAAGAGGAATACTTTGCTCTGACTGTATTGGCTTATCCAGAACTAATTTTGGTAGGAGTCTGCCAACATGAGACGTCTGAGCCAGTGCTTTTCATGCTGTCTGCTGATTTTTCTCCAGGGTTTCATTTTTCTAAGCAGAGTGCTGGATGTGTCCATCTTGCCCTGAGAGCATACACAGGTTAATGGTAGGGAGGCGAGAGGGAAGGTGCCATCCTGCACTGCACGAGTTCTTTTCTTGCAGAGCCAGAAAAAGTCTGCCTTTTATTTATTTTTTTATTTATATTTTTTTCTTTTTTCTAATTCAGACAAATGTTCCTGGAAACTTTTGAGGCACTCGTCTTGTTTGTAACCAAGTTGTACATACTGGAGCACTCCTAATAGTGCAAATCCATTAGGCTTAAATGATAAAAGCAGAAAACTGTGAGACAGAAATGAAAAAGAAGCTGGCTATTACGGGCTAGGTCTATATTTAGCACTTTGGATTCAAAAGCACCATACAATCATGGAAATTAAAAACAGACCACTGTTTTAAAACATTCACTCCATACAAATGCAAGAGGTAATGCAGAAGGCAAGACAAACTGTTTTTCCTTTTTCCAGAACCCCAAACACCTTAAACACCAAGAGTTGGAACTGGGGATGAAGGGGACAGTAAACAGTAAACCTGAACAGAAGTGAGGCCTTGGGAGGGAAGGAGAGATGTAAGGTGACGTGCTAAGGTATGTACGCAGGGAGGAACAGCTAGCACAAAGCAGCATTGCTTACTGCTTTGACTCCAAGGCATATGGTGAGTAAATAATATGTTATTAATAACTCACAATAACCAATCCGTTATCATCACTCGTATCAAACAATGCTAAGGAAGGAACTGTTCGCATTAAAAGCACAATATTCTTTAATTACAATAATAATGTGGGGACGCTCTGCCTCTCTTACATAATATAACAACCAAAGTAGTCTTAGAAACTCATATTATCAGTTGGATGTGTGTCATATTCCCCAGATGCTCATACTTAACATATATGTCAACAAAGTGTTTTTATGGGTAGCATGGTAGCATCTACAGAGCCTCAGCCATGCAAGCTCTGCCAAGCTCTCCTCTGAAACTGTGTCCCATACAGGTGGGGCTTGGGGGCCACCTCTTGCCTGTGGTAATGAGCTTTCCCTCTGCACCCATTCACTAACTGGTGAGCTGAAGAAATCCACTGGCTAGAGGCTTTTCCATTGTATGACTCCTTGATATATCTCCAGAGAGTTTGCTTTTCCACACTGCTCAAAGGAGAATGACTGAAATCTCTTGCCCAGTATGTTCTTCCCTTTCTAACTGCTGTTGTCTTAGCTCAGGTGTTTCCACTGACCAGAACCATTATGGTGATACCTACAAACAGGAATGATGTCCAGGATAGTCAGAGCAGCCAACATACTTTATTTAAAATTGGCATATTTTTTAGAGTTTCAAATCACCAAAGAGCCATGAATGATTTTTGAGTTTCTCTAAGTAGAATTAATTCCTCCTGTTAACTGAGAATGCTTTATTTCTCTGACTCTAATAATGCTCTCTTTGCAAGGATAAGCAGCAGTCCTCTCCCTGCCCTCCCTACTCCTCTTGTAGAAGTTTGTCCCAATAACTACCACACCAGTGTAATTCAGTGTGCACCAGTTATACTTGCTTAGAGAGAAACTTCTGAGCTTGTACAAGAAGCCTTACTCATTGACAGTACGTAAAGCCTGAACATAAGGGGGAAAGAAAAAATAACTTGTGAGTGGTTGTGCTGAGTCTCTACATTTATGTGTTTAAACTCCAGGATGATCATTCAGTTTAGCTGCATGCTGTACTTTGCAAAGCTCTTCAAGTGTGTCCTATTGGTTTAATTACACAATTTTAAGCTTAAAACAATTTGGGCCATTTTATATTTGAGTCCAGAAAGGACAAGGAAGTAAACATGCATCTGAGATGGCCTATTACTATTTAAAGCAGGAAAAAGGGGCATGGGGAGGGGGAAAATTAATGGAGTTTGTATACCCTTGGGATTCAACAAAACATCTGGGGAAATAACAATGATGACTGCTGATGGTTTGGAGTCCTGAGCTGCAAATTTCTTGTCTGTACAGAGAGGATTCCTAGAGGTCAGGGTTCATAGGGGACTTGGCAGATTTCTTAGCACAGACTCACACAAAAAGGATGGCTGTGACCACATCTGACTTGCTCCACAGTAATACATACACAAGTCCATAAAATTACAGCCTGTTGAAATTAAAAAAAAAAAAAAAAAAAAAACNGCCTTGATTTCGTCAGTCTACGCACCTGTAACACTGCCTGGCACTACATCAGTCTGCATTGATCATCCTATCCCCCGCAGATGGTGTGGAGTTTCTTCAGCTCGCAGGTGCACATACGAAAAAGGCAACCATTTAGACTGTTCACTTTTTTTTTTTTTCATGTAACGTGTATCTGCTTCCAACATCTCCATCATTCTTTTCCTGGCGCCAATTGTGTCCTCCCTGATGTTGCCTGATGTCTGTCCTGGAGCCACCAACTGATGAGGATCCCATCTGAGCTCAATTCTGACAGCGTGAAAACACATTGAGGCCACAAAGATGTGACAGAATCCATGGCAGCAGGACGAAAGGAGGATTTTCCTTCACTCTTGCATTTTATCTCCTCATCTCCAGGTATGTTTGTTCCCTGACGGATTTAAATAATCCATCCTATCTTAAAAAAAAAAAAAAAAAAAAAAAAAAAAGGGGTGAGCAGCAANNNAGAGGGAGGGCATATAACAGATGGTTCATTAAGCCGGTTCTCTCTCTCGTACTCAGGGCTAACCCTAACCCTGACATTACCCTCTGGTTCAGGCTGGGACTAAGATGCCCATCTTTGGCCCAGACCTCAAACTCCCTCTCGGCGCAGATCTCTTGGAAGCCCTAGCTTTCTGTTGCACACCCAATTCAGTGTGGTGTCCAATTCACACCTGGACAGTGAGGTGGGTTGAGAACTGGCTGACTGGCCGAGCTCAGAGGGTAGTGATCAGCGGCACAGAGTCCAGTTGGAGGCCTGTAACTAGCGGTGTTCCCCAGGGGTCAGTGCTGGGTCCGGTCTTGTTCAA
>WBMW01003898.1:1693733-1759822 GCA_013396635.1 Penelope pileata
GAAAGAGTCCAGCGGAGGGCCACAAAGATGATCAAGGGCCTGGAGCATCTCCCCTATGAGGAGAGGCTCAGTAAGCTGGGTCTGTTCAGCCTGGAGAAAAGAAGGCTGAGAGGGGACCTGATCCATGTTTATAAGTATCTTAGTTGCGGGAGGCAAATGGAGGTGGGGAACCTCTTTTCGGTGGTCAGTGGGGACAGGACAAGGGGCAATGGCCTTAAGCTGGAGCACAGGAAGTTCCGCACCAACATGCAGAAGAACTTCTTCACGGTGCGGGTGACGGAGCACTGGAACAGGCTGCCCAGGGAGGTTGTGGAGTCTCCTTCCCTGGAGATATTCAAGACCCGCCTGGACGCCTACCTGTGCAACCTGCTGTAGGGAGCCTGCTCTGACAGGGGGGTTGGACTCGATGATCTCTTGAGGTCCCTTCCAACCCCTGCAATTCTGTGATTCTGTGATTCTGTGAATTCCAGCCCCACTTTAACCACACCTCTCAGAGATCTCAAATGCTCAACCATAACCCCAACCCTGCTTTGCAGATGAAGATAAGAATAAGATCTCCACCATTAGCCCACACCACAAAGTTAATCCCAGGATAAATGTCTAGGAAGCCATAACTTTTCTTTGGACAGCCAATTCCAGTCCCACTACATCTGAACCTCAATGAGATCTCTCTTGCTCAATCATAACCCTAACCCTGCTTTGCAGCTCAGGCTTGGACTAGTATGCCCCCCTCTGCCCTGAACCACAAACTTCCTCTCAGCACAGATCTCTTGGCTGCCCTAACATTCTCTTGGACACCCAGTTCCAGCCTCTCTCCAACAGCTCTAGGTCCCCCCTCTTGCTCAATCCTAACCCTTTTTTGTGGCTTGGGCTTGGACTAAAACATCCAAAATATGAACTTCTCAGCACAGACCTCCTGGCTTCCCTAACTTTCCTTTGGACACTCAGTTCTAGCACCACTCCAGCAACACATCCACACTCCCTTTCTTGCTCAACTCTAACACTAACCCTGCTCTCCTATACAAGCTGGGACAAAGATCTCTACCAATGGCTGACACCACAAACTTCCTCTGAGCGCAGATCTCTTGGCTTCTCAAACTTTCCTTTGGACACTCACTTCCAGCACCACTCCGAGCACTCCTCTTGGAAATCTCTCTCGCACAACCCTCACCTTAACCCTTTTTGTTCTACTCCCTATTTCTACTTTTCATATTTTACCTGAAACCAAAGGCTAAAGCCTCAATAAGTTTTCAAGACATCTGTTTGTTAATACTCTGGGTTTTGACCTAACATCGACAACACTAAGCTGCCTTTCCACCATTGTTGTTTCTGTCTGGCTGTACTGCCCCTCATTAAAACTTGCTAATTATGTTAGCTGCCTCTCAGCTGTTGCATGGACAGCAGCCAGGAAAGGGATGGTGACAGAAGTGATGACCTAGAAGGAAAGCTCTTTAAATGTGCTGTCATACATAATCCTGCCTTGCCAATGGGAATGAACTAAGCAGCCTTTTGGGTCCTTTTCTTACATTTTGTAATTGTGGCCACATTCTCTCAACCAGATAGCAGAGATTGCATCAGGAGTTGCTACAAATTCAGGACATAAGATCAAACAAATGCCTCCTCCCTTAGCCGCCCACATGCCGGAGGCAGGACCTGCATGTGCTAGGAAGGACAGGAGGTGCACAGTTCAGTACATGAACCTCATGGGCTACCCAGAACATCCTTCTCCCTTGCACCATTTCAGGCCACAGCTCTCTTTCCATGTGATCTGCCTGAAATTTGCTGGTGAGTTTGGAGCCAGGAGCAGAGCTGCGAAGAGATGCTAGTGCAGTTACTTCAGGACACAGGATGCAGTATGCACTCCTGGGCTCAGCTGAGCAGTGCTTCTTCTGGACCAGGAGGAACACTGACCCCCCAGGACACCCACATGAGGCAGCTCGGTTGGCCTGGCATGCTTTAAACTCACGCTTGCTGCTACTCACCCCATGGCCACCTAATGTCTGTAAATGTTATCCAGTCAGTCGAGAGCAGAGACCTGATCCTCTGCCTCCCTCGTGACACCACTTGGTGTAGGTCTGCAGACACTGTCGCTTCCCATATCAGCAGCAAATGAAGCATTTACAGAAGGAGAGAAAACAAACAGCCCCACATCACAGGTTTCCTGCTAACAGAGAAGCTGGGACCTCCTCCTGCGATGTGCCACCAGGTTCCTGCTGTGGCTCAGACAGAGGTTGCAGGAGTCCCTAACAGCAAGACAACAAGTTGGCCTGGCTGAGAATTGTTCTTGGGCTTAGCAACAGAGAGAGGAATCTGCTTGAACAGCAGCAGCTGTCCTTATATTTTCAGGTCAACGCTGCCCAAACCATGCATGTCGCACCTGCATTTCATTGCAGGCCCACTCAGCAGCCCTACCCATGAGCTGCACAGGACCACATTTCCTGCCTGGGCTTTGCACAGAGAGCCCACCATAGTCACACACTCCTTCTGCACTGCCATGAGTTGTCCAGGCACCACTCACATCCAGCCCAGCAGCCTTATCACCTCGATAGCATGCTGGCACCCTGCCTGGGTGAACAACGCCTGCTGGAACTCTGCACACCTCTCTGCCCCAGCCACACCTCACGAGGTTTGTGGTGCCCTTAGCTGACACAGCAGCGTGATGGAGGAGCATCTGGGTCAAAAGCCCGGCTGCCAAAGTGTGCTGAGCTATCTGGTGGTCTTTGTCTCCCATTTCCCAGATCTGTAAAAGCAGAGCACTCAGAGGCACAGACAAAGACGCCCTTATAATAACCCTGGTGGATGTTCACTGCTGTGAGACAGCACTAACCTGATCTCAGTACAGCTGTAGGCAAAGGTGTCCCTTGGCTCTTGGCTACTTGGTCATGTCTACCAGCCCTCTTGGGAACTCAGGAACATCTCCGCTGGCACTTAGCACTCATTTTTTGCGCAACTGATCACTGCTTTCCAGGGAAACAGCACCTTACCAAGCAGAAGGTGTGAACCATCCTCTGCGGGTTACAATAACTGCTCTGTGCTCTGACTCATCACCAGAGCATGTTTATCGCTGCAAGGCACTGGTGTATACACAGACCTGAGGATCCTTGGCCGTGGGGCCATTTGGGTGAAGGCTAGAATGCTGTTATTTCATGAGCAGAGGTTCTCCAACTTCCCTGCAGATTCTTGGAGAGACAGAAAAGAACAGAAACAGTCAACAATCTCTGAACAACAATACTGAGTCTATGGGAATGAAGAAAGGGAATAAATATAATTAGAGCTGTTAAAAATGCTCACCCAAATAATTTTCCTATTCACAAAATGAAGGGCGTATCAAATGTTTGATGCAATATTGAAAACGTTTTGATTTCAAGTAAGAATTTTTTTACCAGAAATAGTTTGCCAATTTAGGTAACCAAATCTTCATTCTGCTTTTCTAATTCTCCTTTCAAATCTAAAGGTTTGTTTTCTTTTCAGGTCTTCCATATACATATCTCATGAAAAGGAGAAAAGGATAAAGCCTGAGGAGGAGATGTAAGGGAGAATTTCTCCCCATTTTTTTTCAAAATTGAAGGAAAATGTGAGGGAAAAAAAAAGGGATAAAAACCCTGGGCAATATTCGCTCTACTGAGCCACGCAACAGAAGAGGGAAAACAAAGGATGAAGAAAAACACAATTTAGAAATGGTTTGAGTTTTCAAATCCACGATTTCGACTATAATCAAAACCAACCATTTGATTTTTAAGCCCCAAAGAATTCCACAGCAAAAGGTACTTGTAAGAAATGCTGTGTATTAATGTAATCACAGGGGCTAGACAGAATGAAAGAGGTTCTGTGGGGTGTCAGGAGAGTTTATAGTTCCATAGTACAAAGATAATGTGGAGAATTTTGACAGAATAGTGACTGTGCAGTTGTTTGTGCAACTGTTTCATAGTTGGTCGTGAATTGGCAATGTAGATCAATTTCGATATAAGCAAGGCATATGAGCATATTCCTCTTACTTAAGAAGTGCCTCTACTTACTGAAGGAATAAGTGACAAAAATATCAACTTTCTACATTTCAAATCGCAACAGGAATAAAACAACAGTAGAGAGCTGAAGAGGAAGACTAGGATTCTGTGTATGTTCACGCTGCATTGACAGGCCCACGCCTGAGTGCTTTACATCTGCAACTATAAACTAAATGTATGGAAAAAAAATAATATAGTACTGTCTACAGGTAAAACAAACAAACAACAACAAAAAAAACCACCACCAGATGCAAGAGCATACAAATTGGGAGAAAGTCAGACTGGCAGAAGGGAAGGGAAAGTTTGCTTATTAGCTCCTATCAGCTGTTTATACAGATGGACGAGGTCCTCTTCGAGCCTTCTCTCCTCCAGCTCTCCTCCCAGCCTCTCCCCACACCACATGCTCCTCTCCTCCATCTCTGCGGCTGGACTCACCCCGCTATGCCCACGTCGCTCTGGTACTGGGGAGCCCAACGCTGGACCCAGCGCTCCAGGTGTGGCCTCACCAGTGCTGAGCAGAGGAGAGGGATCCCCTCCCTTGGCACAACGGTGACCCTCTGCCTAACGCAGTCCAGGAGGCTGTTGGCCTCCTTGCTGCCAGGGTGCATAGCTAGCTCATGATGGTCTCCCAGAGCTGCCTGGATGTGGCCCTGTGCACCCTGCTCTGGGTGTCCCTGCTGGGGTATGGGTGGAGCAGGTGGGCCCAGAGGGCCCCAACAGCCTCAGCCGTGCTGTGGTTCTGTGAAAGCATCTCCCACTGTTCACAACTGCTCCCTTTGCTTCCCTCTGCAGGTCTTCCTCCCTCACCTCTGCCAGCCCTCCCCATCCCCCAGCCAGCAGCTGGTGCCAGCTGCGCAGATGGCCCTCTGTGATTTCCCCCAGAAGCTGTGATCTGGTTCCCAGCCCCCAGGGGAACCAACCAAGTGCAGGGGAGGCAGGTTGGCACCTGGAGCAGGCCTTGGGATTCCCTGGAGCGGGGGACAGGCCTCTGGAGGAAACACAGGACCATGAGGAGAGCCTTGTTTCAGGTGGGCATTTCTCTGTGCATCCGTCTGCTCGGGGGGGGCCTGCAGAACCCACCCCCCCAGAGAGCACAGGCTGCAGAGTCTCAGTTCAGCATGATGGCATGGAGGAATTTAATGGTGCAAATTGCTGCCCTAATTAAAAATGACTTTAGGGGAATATAGGTCAACAGAACATAATCTGTCTTGCAGTTTGGCCAGGATACAACAGTTTGTATCTCCAGCAAACACTGCCATGAGAGGTACAGGGATAGTGTATGCTAAAACCAAGGATTATGCTGCATCCAAAAAGGGCAGGAGTGGTGCAAACAGACGGAGCTGAGAGCAGGAGCCAGTGTCTCGCCCACCTCCTGCGCGTTCTTCCCAGAAAACAGGCCGCCTTTCTTGTCTGCCACTGGCTGCTCCCGGCACGAGCTGATGAGGCGTCTCTTTCTCCCCCAGTTGGTACAAAATAGGCGGCCGTCTTCCAGGAAAGGCACAAATCTCCTTTGACAAGCAGTGATGTTAACAGGCATTAGGGAATGCAGGAGCCACTGCAGTAATTGTCCAAAGGACACAGCCTGGGCTACCCGGCCCTGGGAGCGGTTTAATCGCAGCCAGAGGTTACGTGGAGGAAGAGGCTGCATTTTCAAACCACTTACTTTTAAAAGATCATCAGAAAGATTTGCCAGCAATTTGTATGCAGAATGAGAATCGATAGGTTTTTAACTCTTTGGCAATGGCTGTTGTCTGAGCATCACAATCCCAGCTGGAGCTTGGACGTACATTTGTGGCACTTGGTGTTAACTTGAAGTTACCATCTCCTGAAGTCATCTCTGCGTTGACACAGCTACCAGATCTTATTCAAAGAGGTGGAAAAATAAACATGTTTAGCTCTTGTGAGGAGTATGGTCATTTCTCTGACTGCCACATAACGCTGATAATCTCTTCCAAATCGGTGCCATTTTGCTCCGGCACCACAGATCCCAGCACAGGGTGTAAGAACCCACCACAGAAGCTGAGGAAGTGTTCAGATGACGAGTGCTGAGTCCTCTTCACCACGACTGTGCTGCTGCAGGCACCACGGCTGCCTGGTGCCACATCACGTGTGTGTACACGTGTGGGTGTGCACGCGTGACGGCGATCCTCCGGGCCTTCCAAAATGCCACCCATGGATGTGATATGCTGAGCTATGGAAACAACAGCACATAACGCTACGCACTGACTCCTGGCTCTGTTTGAAGCTGGTTACACCCAGCCCTTGGTTCCAGGCAGTTTCAAGTGAAGGTTTTCTTCCTCATTTATTGTCAAACAGAAAGGAATAGAAGGAAAGGACACACGGGCAAAAAGAGGGATAGTTCAAAGCACCCATCAGCCTCTGTCAGCTCTGATTGCTAGGTGCCTGCTGCCCTGCATCAACAGTATGTGGACAGCCCTTAAGTACATGTGCAAACAATCACAACCACTGAGCTCCTCATGGATCCCAGCAAGAAAAACTGCCTGTGTGAAATTGCCACAGGATGTGCCTTATTCTCTGGTCTGTATTCATTATTCCCTTGTTTAAAAATTTCATTTATGCAGTCAGAAACAATGCTGTAAGATCTAGGCCAGCAACCGCACACTCTAACTAACCGGGAAGAAAAGCCAAAGCAAATATTCCTGGGTTCTGCAGCACACAGCACACACTGAATAATCACCCACCCAAAATATTCAGAGAAAAACAAGTACAGTATTAAAAAAAAAACTCAGGATTGGTCCACAAGCAATCTAGCAGCCAAATCTTGAACTAACAAATTATGACTTTGAATGAAGCGCTCGCAGGGCTCCATTCAGCGCTGCGGGAGCTGTGGGACCTTCCCCATTGTGGTGCCCGCTGGAAGGCTGCTGGGTGCCAGAGCAGAACGCCCTGCCTGCCGGCACTTGGTGAGCACCACACCCCTTTCGGCACAGCCTGAAGCCCAGAGAGCTCTGAAATTCTGGTGCTGTGGATGGCAGCTGCCCCTAAAGCCCTGAGCCGCTGCCCTGAGAAGCAGCTTCTGGGCTTGTGCCAGCTCAATAGTGCTGGACCCGCTCCCGTATGCGTGTGGACTCACTTCCTTCACTGCAGTACATTTGGTCCCTCCTTGGCGTGCTAATGTAAGTAAGGTCACTTGCACAAACATACCCTGTTTATCTTCCTCATTGCAACCAGCTTTCACCCTCTCTAAATATGATCGCTATGTCCTCGCTCACATGCCCCTCTGTGATGTCCCCGGCTTGTTGTCCCCTTCGAGGCTGAGCAGCACCAACCCTGCCTTGCGATACGACAAGTCCCAGAAGCAGTCCTGCAGTTGGTGAGAAATGAGATGCCATGATGAAAGGAAGAGAGCAAGGATCAAATGGACTATTCTCCTCATGTAGCTCACAGGTTTTCTATTCAGAAAATCCCCATCCAGCTATCAGCAAGGCAAGTCAGAGATCGTGAAGGCAGTTTTCTCTCAGGCCAATGCTTCTCAGCTCCAACGCCTTTTCCTCCCACTGGCCTCCACCAGGAGAACCTGCCTGTAATTTTGTCTAGTTTAGTCCAAAGCAGATTCCCATTTGAAATACTGGCATCATTTAAATAAGCGAGGTTAGATGTGCTCCCACATGGACTCTGTGTGGCACAGGTTCTAAATAATGTGGCCCAAACAACTCTGCCATGTGAGCAGATGCAGCTGTTTCTGGGTTACCTTTGAGGAAAGGACTTTTAAAAGTGAAATTATTGTTTTAACATTTTCTTCATCAAATTCTGCCATGAAATCTTAGACAGTTGTGCCAAAGCCACTGCTGCTGACACAAGTGGAAGTTGCCAGTAGACAGACATGAGTCTGCATGGTCTCTGAAGCACTTGCTCTGGCCAGTGAAGAGAAGCATATCTAATAGAGCACTGTGTTGATTTGTAGTTAGCACTCAAGAATATCTGATCAGGCATCCTGTAGCAAAGAGAAAGGAGAATAAAAACCGACGTGACAGCAGAAGATCAGTTTTCCTGAGGCAGGCACGAATCTAATATTGTGCACCAATCAGGGGCCACTAACTAGGAATGAGATCTGCACTCATAACATTTACATTGATATTATTGAAGAAATCTTTCAGCTCGGCTTAACCCTTTTAACAGACCTAGGAGGTGCAGATTTTGTTTTATCTACAAACCATCTGGTGAGGAATATGTCGTGAAGAGGTTTTGTTTGCCTGTTTTGTTCTTACAACGCTCCATTGGCCTCTGCTTCACTCTAATACACAGAACAAAACTTCCTTTCTCTCTGGCATGATCTATTTCTCAATTTTTCTCTTCTATCAGCAGTTCTGAACTCAAGTAGTTCATGGGTATTCCTGATTTTACCATCTTGGACAGAGCTGTGACCTGACCCTAGCCACTGAGGGAACCTTGTGCTTGGAAACGTCATTCATCTATCTCCACCAAGGATTTCTGGAGGAGAGTAGTAGCGGGGCTAAATTACAAGACCTTATCCAGAACCACCTTCTTGAGCCACTTCCATGGCAGATAAAATTTATTGGCTAAACAGCCGGACCCAGAAGTTCAGTGGTGCAAAGTCTAGTCAGAGGCCAGTAATGAGCACTCCAAGGGTCAGCACACGGTCCAGTCTGGATTAAAATCTTCATTAACAGTCTGAAGAATGAGCATAAATTCACAGATGACATAAAACTAGGAGTGGCTGACTCACCAGAGGGCCATGCTGCCATCCAGAGGGACCTGGACAGGCTGGGGAGGTGGGCAGACAGGAACATCCTGGAGTCCAGCAAGGAGAAATGCACCGGGTAGGGAACAGTCCCTGGCCCCAGGACGTTCTGGGGGCACCCAGCTGAAAGTAGCTCTTCAGAAAAGGGCCTGGGGGTCCAGGTGGGCACCAAGTTGAACATAAGTCAGCAACGTGCCCCTGCTGCTAAGATGGATGATGGTATTCTTGGCTGCATTAGGAAGAGAACTGCCAGCAGGTCGAGGAAGGTGGTCCTTCTGCTCTACTGAGCACTGGTGAGGCCACATCTGGAGTGCAGGGTCCAGTTCTGTCCCCTCAGGACAAGAAACTTGGATGTACTGGAGAGAGCCCAACAGAGGGCCATCGAGATGGTGAAGGGCCTGGAGCACCTCTCCTGTGAGAAGAGGCTGATGGAGCTGGGGCTGCTCTGCTGCGAGAAGCTCAGGAGGATCTCATCAAAGTCCATAAATACGTGAAGGGAGGTGCCAGGAGGCCGCAGCCAGGCTCTATCAGTGGTGCCCAGTGCCAGGAGCAGAGGCCATGGGCACACCCTGGAGCACAGGAGGTCCCTCTGAACACCAGGAGCACTGCTGTGCTGTGCGGGTCCCGGAGCACTGGCACAGGCTGCCCAGAGGCTGTGGGGTCTCCTCCCTGGGGATCTGCCAGAGCCACCCGGACGTGGCCCTGGGCACCCTGCTCTGGGTGTCCCTGCTGGAGCAGGGCTGGAGCAGGTGGGCCCAGAGGGCCCCGCCAGCCTCAGCCATGCTGTGACTGTGATTCCGTGAAACATCTGAAATGGGTGGAATTGTACATGTTCAAATTTGAATAAAGCAGCTGGGTACCCATCTCCCAACAACCCAGCTGAGGGCTGTTTTACTGCAAACTCCTTTGAATGTCCACACAGAGTATGACAGATCACAGTACTACTTCTTACAGTAACAGGAGAAAACAACAGATCAAAGGTGTCCTCCTTATTCTGTTTTGATACGTGTTCCCCTCTCTCAGTGCATAGGCGTGCTTCGTGTACATGGCTGGAGGGTAATGCTCGGCATTTGTGCTTTTATTGTCCAGGAGACTTCGTCTCCAGACTGAGTTTAGTCCAACAACACACAATTCAGCATCCATCCTATTTCCTAGATGCCTATGAGATCTTTTTCATAAACGCTATATTATAAAATGAGGATTATTTTATGCTTACATAGCTTATTTCTATTATTATTTGCTAAACACTGAGAACTTCCTTGGCATAAAACAGGGCCCAGCATGAAGACCTATCAATCTCTGAGGCCTTTCTTCATGTGAAGTACACCCACCCAAAACAGCCATTCTGGCTGAAAAAACCAGAGTTAGGAGTTTGAAAACCACTTCCCTTCTTTGGAGTTCTAAGTAGATTAAGGACATTTCTAGCCAAACAGCTTAAAAACCATTCACATAAAATTGTGCTGTGGTCATCTGACAAGCTTTCCTTTTTGCCCATGCAAAACCAGTTTTGCAGAGCAAAAGATACATTTCAGCAAGTTTAAGATTGTTGATAAAAGATTTTTAAATGAAATTTCAGAAAAAAGTAGTAATGAGGAAGTGCCACTATTTTTTAAGTCAATAATTACAATAAAGTTGGTTGTTCTTGAAGAAACGCACTTCTTAACGAAACTTGTAATCTAATTTTTCCATTTCTATTCTCTTGTGTTATTCTTCTCAGCCTACATCTCTGTTACTACTTACAGCAGCTCTTGATGAGAGATGAAACACAACATGGTTGAACCTAAGCTCCTTGGCCTCTTCCCCCTCTCTTCTTTTCTTGGTTTCCAGCAGTGCTCTCTTCCTGATGTTTTTCAGAACCTAACCCAAAATTCATGTTTTCTCTCATCCTGCATGTGTTGGCCATAGACAGGGATTACCATACTACCTATCTCTGTGATGCTTCAGACTTTTTCAATGCCTCTACGCCATGCTCTGTCTTGACTTGTTCCCATATCACCCCATCCAGAAACTCTATCAACTTCACTGCTATCATCCTGATACATCATTTTGACGTTACCTGGCCCTTCCTGGTTTCCCCATGAGTCCTTTTTGGTGTTTCCTCAGTTTCTTCTCCAGCAGCAGGGCCATCTGCTGTCTTTTTGCTTCCTTCTTTCTCCCAGAAACAAGGGCAGATGGTGACTGGATGCTGTCTCAGATTCAGAAGACATCTTCTGGGCCATGCTTTCCTTCTCTTACAGTCCCGCTCCACGTGCAAAGGAGGATTTGTCTCACTTCCCCTCACACATCTTAAATACAGATGCCTGTATCTGTGCTACGTGTCCCAAGTTCCCCTCAGAATCAGGAGGGAGGAACCAGGATTTGCAAAGAGTAATTCAACCCATCCCAGGTAGGTTAGTGCCCAGAACAGGTCAGATGAATCATGTCTTCCAAGTGCCACACTCTTCTGACCACAAAGAGAGCCTAGAGGACTAAATGTTCCATGTCAGCTGAGACAGATCCTGTCCTCAGCATCTTTCCATTATACTGTTGTCCTGCCCATTCCCCTGTTGCTCACAGCACGTTATCCTCCTGAGTGATCTTTCAGCTTGCTTCCGTCCTGTTGTGGTTTAACCTGACAGGTGGGATGGGGGAGAGAAACAGGAAGGTAAAAGTGCAAGAACTTGTGGGTTAAGATAAAGACAGATTGTGGGTAAAACAAAAGCCACGTGTGCAAGGAAAACAAAACAGTGAGTTCAGTCACTGCTTCCCATCGGCAGGCAGGTGTTCAGGCATGTCCAGGAAAGCAGGGCTCATCATCCATAAAGAACTCCAAACATTCCCCCTTCCTTCTCCGTTCCCCCAGCTTTTACTCCAAGCACAACACCACATGGCATGGGACATCCCTTTGGCCACTGTGGTTCAGCTGTCCTGGTTCTGTCCCCTCCCAGCTCCCTGTGCAGCCCCAGCCCCTCGCTGGCAGGGCCATGTGAGGGGCTGAATGTCCTCGGCTCTGTAAGCACTGCTCTGCAACAACAAGGACCATCAGTGTGCTATCACCATCATCTTCATCAAAAATTCAAAACACAGCAACATACGAGCCTCTACAAAGAAAATTAACTCTATCCCAGCCAAAACCATGACATCTTCTCACAGGAGTGGAAATACCAAGGGAAATGGTATATTTCCCACAGCTGCTACTCAGAAGCAATTTCCCAGCCTGCACCTTCTGCTGAGATATCTCACTGATGTGGTGTTTCATGGAGCGCCTTCCAGAAATCATTTGTGGAAGCTCTGGCTTGTATTTCACATCTATTTCACATCTATTCTCAAAACTCACCTCTACCAGGATGCATACACTGCAGCTTTCCTGCTGCTAATAGCTAAGTGGGTGGTATGCTGGGAATCATTAAAATTCTTGCTCTTCTACATTAAACACCATTACCCAAAAAAAAAAAAAAAAAAATCAGAACAAACAAGGGGAAAAAAAACACCATAATTTAGGAGTGGAATCTGCTATTATCCTATCACCAGTATATCAGTGCTGGCAGAGCCATGGACTGGAACCCCTCAAGACGACAGTGTGGGTTTATAGAATGGTTTACAATAGCCATCTGACACTTTGTGAATGGCAGCATAAATTACAGTGCAGAAATAGATCAACAAGCTGAACTTTACTTCTTTAAACAGCTCTTACAGGCACCAATGATCTTCTATGGATTTAAAGGAGTCTTTTCTCCTTACTCCTCCACCTTCCCCATTTTAAGCAGGCAGCAGTGAATGGAGTGGCACACTGTGGAACACCATTGCCTCTTTATCAGGTTACAGCACTAGAGAAAAGGAAAAATGGAAATCCAAGTGAAAATCGCTCCTGTTTCCAGTCTGACCCTGCCCTGGAGTTCCCCTAGTAGCTGAAAGGGATTAAGGTCTTACATGTCTTGCTGACAAAACCACCGTACAATAGGACCGACTGGCAACATTGGGAGGAGATGTTCAGCTTTGTTTTCCTTCAGGTTCATAGAGGGTCTGATTGAAATACAGCTATTCCCTTAGCCCATAAATAAATGCAAAGCCTGATCAAATTGCAGGAGCCCCAGGCACAGAGTTGAGGCTTTTAAGAGGATGATTTTTGGAAGCAGCTCTTCCCATATGTGCACAGCGGGCGGAGGCAAATACCTGCTTTGGCAGGAGGATGTCAGACAATTAGGTCTGGTTAATCTGAAGTGCTGAGTGCCCACAGATCTCAAGGAAATCCATGGGAGATGTGATAGATCTTTGCCTTTGGGAGGAAGCAATATGCTTCTGCAAGAGACTGAGAACATACACAGAAGTGATTTAGTGTTTTCCTCTCCCACAAAAACAAAAAAACAGCTCCAGTATTATGAATACCATTGTACTGCTGCTGCAGCCAGGCATCCTGGATGGCTTTGGGACATGGCTGTAGCAGCTGATAGGAGTCCTGCATCACAGGGAGCTTGCAGGGGCAAGTGTGAAGCTGAAATAATGCCGAAAGCATTAGGAAGAAAGGCAAGACAACCAGAGCAGGAAGAGCTATGCTACTGCCCCTGTATTCTGGCACTGACATTGTACAGGATGGGGAGAGAATATGCTCAAAGAGAAGGAAGCCAACTCAATTTAGTATGCAAGAGAAGGAATCACATAACTATAGGAGAGAGCTGAAACTGTCTACTAGTCTTCAAGAACAAAAAATGTCTGAAGAAGTTCCCAGAATATCCCGAATGTCAGCAGGTTTTGCTCAATACAACCTGGTTCAAAGCACTACAGAAAAAGCATTGCACTTGCTGCCAGTTGCACTTCTGCTGCAATTTGGAAAGTTAAGGCCATCTACATGGGGGGATAAGCCAAGGATAAACATCCATTTGTAAGTCGCTTGCATGATTTCCTTGCCACATGGATGGTAATAACCATCTGGACTCATTTAGACACCTGTAGGAAATGTCCAGGTCAAAGTTGTTTCCAAGATATTTTTCTAACTGAGAAGGGGAGACACCTCCAGAGCAAAAACCATTGCGTCCTGAGGTACATTTATAAGCTGAGCCAAATGAACCTTGCTCTCCATGAACAGCAAGGGAAACGTCAGATTTTGCCACATGAAGAGTGATGTGATGAACTCTGATGAGTACTGAAGCTTTCAACACGTCCCTGTCCTCTCTGCTGAACCCAGTAATTGTTGTTATTCTCACTATGTTTTGGAAATCACAACCCGAACAGATGAGATTCCCAACATCAGCAGCTTCCCTACAGAGCCAGACACCTGTGGCTATACTCAGATCCATTCCAGGGCCAAAACCTTGTTTCTGCCTCAGCTCTGGCAGTCTGATATCTCCTCTATGGTTAACCTGGTGCAGGTGTTGTCCTAGATGAAGAGGCCCCACACTGGCATTGAAGAATGGTGACTGCATGAAATACTGCCCACATTTTGCCCCTTCCTCTCCTCTCCAGTTGGTCAGTCTGGTGACCCCTACAGAGACGGTGACAATAAGGATTGCTACTGGCAGGGGTAGGTGTATGCCTTCAGCTCTTACCCACAGCTCAGAATGGGGCCTTAAATATGCATTGCAAACACACACATCACCCGAGACTTCAAGCTGCTCTGGTTTGCGTCTCATTAAGCTACAAGGTGATAACAACTGTGAAATCCACAGTGATCTGGCACATCTGGAGTCAGCGGGTACTTGTGAGATGCTTTTGCCCGTGGCCTTATGTTACCTGCATAGAAACATTAGGTTAAAATAAACAGAAGAGGAAGAAAACATCGTTACTAGGCAGGCACCAAGCAGAGAGCACCTTTTCCCTGTAATAATTTGCTCCGCAGTTTGCAGGTTTGTTAGTTGCTTTAGGGTCATGTTATTTCAATGTCTTTTCCCTGAGAATAAATATGGTATGAAAATCCTCGTAATGGACCCCTGTAGACAAAAATTCATTCCAGGATGTGGAAGCAGCTGGTAAACAGACTCACGAGCTATAATATTCACATGACAAACCTCGATATGTGCTCATGCCCCATTAGTAACACCGTCAGCCTTGCTCTGAGCTTCTGACAGCAGGGATGAACAACACTGGGGAGGCAACGCCACGAGAGGAAGACACTGATACATGCCTGGGTATACCCAGTGTTGGGGACCGGAGCTGAGGGTGACCTGCAAATGGTGGGTCTTCCCAACAGTATGCTTAGGTGAATGCAGCACTGGGTGTTCAAAGTGAGAAAAGAAGAGATGGGCAGAGCCTGGGACTGATGCTGATATGGTACTCTAGAATAGGTGAAGCTGTCATCTGTTATCAACCCCAGCAAAAACCATATCTTCCAGTTCAGCCTCAATTAATTCATATAGCGTTCATCCAAGAGCCTTCATGTTACGCTGTGGAAATATTGGCCCCAGCCCCAGCCTCACTAACCTGTCTGCCACTCCTCCTGCGCCATTTAAATGTCGGCTGTATTTTTGTGGTTGACTGGTTAGTGAAGGGATGAATGAATAAGTGTTTGTGCTTACTGATCTACATGAAGATGCCTCATTAAGCAGAGAAATGGACACAGGATTATACAATTTTGAAGCTGTCCTGGCTTGCTTTAGGAAACGTATTTTCTGTTAGAGAAGTGGTGAGAAATGTGAAATGCTAAGATTGATCCTGTTCTCCCCATCTTGTCCTCTTGCTTGAAGTGTATTAAAAACAAGCACCTCCAGAAACCAAAATTATGGTATATTCATAACAAAATCGAAAGGTCAAATTCCCTTATTTATGGTGACCAACATGGTATAGGCAAGTAATTCCAGCTTTTACTGGATGGCGTTATATTTCTGATATAAAATCGATCCTGTTGTTTCTGCAAGGCAAAATCCAAATACATCTGAGCATTAAGATGGCACCAAGCACAGGCACCAGGTAACAGGGCCCTGGGACCACATCAGCATTGCAACACCCTGCTCCTCACCCTGCTGCTGCCCAGAGAGTGCCCAGGGCTCAGTCAGGAGTCCAGGGTTCCCCCCAGGCAAGATCTATAATGAGTTGGGCACTCAGATATATGTACTAAATATGTGCTAAATATATGATAAATATGTGCTAAAGAGGGCTAGGAAGGAGCAGAGGTCCTGGACCACAGTAACACCACTTTGCTTCAGATCCTCCATCCAGCTTTCTCCAAGACAGATCTGCAAGCCCTAAGCCACTTTGGTGAAATTTCATTCCTATTCAGGGCAAGTCTCTAGCAACACCCTCAACTTTTCTCTGCCAACCGCAGGTGGAAAACTCATGTCTGCAGGCCAGAATGCTCTCATCACAGACTTCAGCCAGAATCCTGCTGATAATAAATGAGTAAACAGACTTTGGATGGACACTTGTCTCAATCCACAGCTCAGCACTGACTGAGGTCTGTACTTCCTAGTCGAAATCACACGGATAAGAGATTTCAACATACAGAACTCCTTGAGGTACCCAGCTGCTCTGTACACACAGATAGATATAGCGCACACATACATGGATGTTGAGGACCTGTATCCGTTGTACTTAATATACAGTTAGCAACACAAGTGAGGGGCAAGAGCGATAATTTCAGAAACAGCTCTGTCAGTAGGACCCCATTGCCAGTAGGCACTGACAGGACCCTTTCCTGTTCTCATTGTCGTGGGATGTGTGCCTCAAGCCTCCTCTGAAAAGGGGCCCACACTGATGGCTTCTGGAAGCCCTCACATATGACCACATTTAAGTTCTTTTGGGTCAGGAAATGTATAAGGTTTGGGGGGTGAGGACTCTCTCCACCAAAGGAAAATAAGATATCGTCAGCACTAGTGAAAAAAAAAAAAAGATACCCACCTTCATCCAGGCAAAGCATACATTGACATGCAAGAGAAGGAATGGGAAAAGCCTCCAGGAAATAGCTAACAGTTTCCAAGTCTTACCCTTGTTCACTTTTACAGACTCTGGCTTTCTTCTGGGGAAAATAATGTCCTTTCTAAACAGTCCTGACCTTGGGCTCTGTTCCTACAAACATTTATTCAGGGAAGTACTTTGCTGCTATTTATTCTAAACTAACGACTGAAGCAGGAGTATCCAAAAAGCCTGGTGGCCACAGGCTTCTCTGTTCACTGTCATATTCCTCCTGCACCTGGCCAACAGCAATTTGCCACAAAGCCTCCATTTTGGGTCAGCTGGGGTAAAAGCAGAACAAAAACTTTGCAACCCACATCTCATCTTTTTGTCCACTCTGAAGAGAGAGGCATGAATTTACCCCTCAGAATACACTACTGAAATCCAAATCAATATCCAAGGCATTACCTGGCTGTGTATCTCTAGCAAGTGTCGCTGTATCTCTTCCCACTACGCTGAACAATCCCACGTGTGTTGCCAAGCACAAAAGCCATTCTGCACAGAAGAGCCCATAGCATCCTTTTAAACTCTCATACTGCCCTGCCCAGGCACTGTCTGAGAACGAACCCTGCAGAGTGTGTTCCCCATTCCCTGGGTCAGCCCAACAGTACAGACAGTTATGCTCCAATGTCCGGAGCAGTCCATTCCTTTGTTTAATTTATGAGCCTATGGACAGCTTGCAGGATCCAAGGCACAGCCTACTCCTAACTGAAGTGAATCCAGAGCTCAGTAAAGCTGAAAGAGCCAAGAAGACTTTCCTCAAGGGATTAGTGCCGTGTCCTTCAGCTGGAAGTGTGGGTCTTCAGCATTTTGGATGCTCAGGCTCAGCACAGCCGAGAGCAGTGCCTTAGAGCCGACACAGTTTTCGCACTTGCAGATCGACATGTAGCCGCACATGTTTGAGGCTAAAAATGTGCTTTCTCCATAATGAAACTGGAATCAATAACCAATCAAGCCAGTGTGTGCTTCTGTGGAACAGCTTAAAATAGCAGTTTTTTCTTTCTTAGCAACTGCTCACGGTGAGCTCAACCTTTCATTTCTTCCATAGCACTGAAAAGCGCTCTGCAATCACATCATCGCAGCACAAGGCAGTCACAAACATTCCACATCATATAAAGCCAGACAAGTACAGGGAACTGAAAGGCAGTAGACCATGCTATGCAATGGGGGGAAAAAAGGGAAAAAAAAAAAAAAAACACCTTATACCCACAGATCTGCAGCAGAATTACCAAGCCAAGCACTTCAAAGCTAAGGAATGTGTAAGTTAATGTTGTTTGTATAATATCACTGCTCCTTCCTCTGTACATATGCATACTGAAACAGCTTTTAATTATAAGAACTGAGTGCTATTTTTTACCACCATACCCCTCTGTCTGTTCCCAGCATTTGATTAATGAACAGCTATTCAATATCTTGTTTTCTTCGCCAGCACATGGTCTCATGCTTCATTTTTACTGCTTGCTTCTCAAACCCTGACCTGGAGTCAGGAGTCTCCATGGATCATGTAGGGATGGATTTTTTTATAGATGTTTACTGGCCAAATTTGAGTAGGTTTTCCAAAGGAGGCAAAGAGGTCGGGAGTGCGACACAAGCTCGCTGACCCCAATTCACTGCTCCAGATTGTAAAGAGTCCTAAAGGAAAGGCAGCAGTGGATTTCCCTGAGGGCAACAAACCTCATTTTTCTTCTGAGGTATGTGCAAGATAAGCCCAGTGGAGTGTCCTGGGAGGATCTGACCACAATGGAAGAGGTAGAAGCGCTGGACCTGACATGGGCAGTGGTGGCTTCTTACCCATCATGGCCAACTATGCAGTTATCTGGTAAGACCTCGTCCAGTCCCACTTGGATGAGGTGGTGCTGGAGAGCTCTTGGCTGTTCTTCTCAAAAGACTGCTTTGCAGCACTGCCTGCAGATGCAGACTCCAACGCTCTCATTGCAGGAGGCAGCAAGGTTTGAAAGAGCAGGAAAAATGTGCATTGAAACACAAATATATTTAACAGTGCTGGCTGTTCTTAAAACTACCTGAAAATGAATGGTTTTCATTTCACTCAGGCAAGAGCCTGGTTTTGAGTAGTTACCCTCATTAACCCTTTGCTTTATAAGATCTGACTGCATCAAGCCTCAACATTCAATAACACTCTCTTGGAAAAGAGAAAAGAAAACCAGTCACATGGTTGGATGGAGCGTCAAATAGACACTTGACGGATTAAGAGGAGAAATGGAAATGTCACCTGCATTTCCAGCACTCCCCAAGTGATCAGCCCACTGGGAAACTGCAAGGGAGGAGGGTTTGATATTCCCTGTGTGTCTGCAAATCACTGTTGCACACCGAATTTTGCAGGAGATCAATACTCCTTTAACAATTCTGCCACAGATGCCAAAGCTCATTAGTAGGATGTGAATAACCACAGAGGTTGGAAATCCTATTTTACTTGTCTGTCTGAAGGATTTTGGTTTCTTATCAGCTTAGCCAAGGATTTCATGACCAGATTTTAGTCTATGTTGAGCTCTTACTCAGGTAAAATTTCCTTATCTAAAAGGAGAGTTTTGCCTGATTTGACACAGTAGGAGCCTCAGAGTTCTTTCATCATGAGTTATTGCCATTCTGTGCTGAATAAAGTGCATAGGACAGCAAACCAAGCAGACCAGAGCTAGCAGTGTCACTATTTTAATGTGAGACCTGCTTATTCTGATCATCCCGGATCTCGCCTTATCCTGAAAAGTCCTCTACTCCCTGAAAAAAAAAAAAAAAGAAAAGAAAAACAGAAAACAGTCCCAAGTCCCATTAAAAAAATAAAAATTAAGTAGTGAAACCAAATTCTACTTAGGCATTCTTGCACATTTTAACTACTTTTTTGTGGTTATGAAGATTTCTCCCCCTCTGCCCCTTGCAGATTTCACAAAAGTCATGTCACTCTGACTTGCATCCTTGGTTTAGCTCTCAAGAGAATGCATGTTTCAGAAGCCAGAATGGTCCCAGAAGGGCTATGAACAGGATTTTTCTCAAAGCTGATAGCAGGATACAATACTCCCCCCTTCATTTCTGCACTCATCTGCCCTTTAGCTCTTGGGTTTTAAACGAGCTTGGAGAGGAGTTCACAGGAAATTAAAGTCGATAGCCGTTAGACTAATGAGTCAATGCTAATCTGTTTGCTTGAGACAGCCGGGCTGCTTGGATGCAGTCCTGCGGGATGCAGAGTTCACTGCAATGTAACCGAAGCCAGTGAGAGAACCGGGCTTTGGCAAGATGCCCTGGGTCCAAAACTCTTCTTTTGTGCTGAAATACTCAGTGCTGAATGCCAGGCACCCAGGAAGCCAAACTTTGCTCATGAGACCTCTCCTGCTGCAGCTGCCACCACTCTTCCAACACAGACGCAGCAAAGAGGGGCAATGCAATACACAGCTTTCACCAGCCCAGCCAAGGTCCCCATGCAGGGCTGTGGGTGTTCCTTAGTTAATCTGTTTGAGAGCATTGTTTATTCCCACCACAGTGTTCTGAATACAACAGCATGCAACAGAGGTGACTGGGGGATATTACTGCAACATGTTGACGTATTGCAACGGCTGAGAACATTCCCTTTTGCTGGTCCTGGAAAAAGAGCTTTTCCCCACAGCTGCTTTTTTGTGTTCTTTATGAATTTATGGGAGTTTTGCATAATGGAGTAGGGCTTCATATTTCATATTTGCAATGCTTTTATGTCCTGTAAGTAATTAGTCTTCCCAGCCTCTTCCCTGAAAGACAGAACACAGAAGTTTCTGAGGAACCTGGTGGCAAAATTACCCATCATTACTTTCTCCAGAAATTCACAATGGCCATGTGCACACATTTCTGGTCTGTAAACACGCTGGAGTTGTGCGACAAAATCTCCTAAAGACAAAATCAGACTGATCAAGTTTCACAACTATTAGTAAGATGCTTAAATAAAACAAACTAGTGCTGTGATTTCATGGAGAATCCTCTGATAAATCCACCTGTACACGTAACCAGAATGACGGAAAATATTTATTTTAGACAGTAAGCCACGCAAAACCTTCACTCTAAAACACATACTGGCATTGCTCAAATGGGATGTTTCAATCACAGAAACCAAGAGACAATCATAAATTACAACTGCTTGGTGGTTTTGATGCTTTGAATTAAAGGGAATGAGAAAGAGTAGAAATTAAGGGGTACATTTTCAAAGATACATGTGGCAAAAGGATGGCTGTATGACATTATTCATGATTCGGGGCATTACCATCTAGGAGCATTTTTAAATAATTTTGAATCCTGTAATAGATTTCACAAGTCCTATGACATAGAACTTTCTTCGAAATACAAATTTTGCTTTCCTAGTTTCATAAACTTAATACTTCTGTTCATTTTGGATAGGGAGTTTTGCAATGTTTCTGGAGGATTTAAGAGCATGAGTTCCAGGGAAAATCAAAAGGCTATGCTAACCTAAAAATCTTACATTTTGAAAAGCTTCCTCCTAGCTAAACAATTTCATATGCTAAGGGTTTTTTTTCCACACCAGTACAAATCTGTTCATCTTGGGCTTCAAAACCCTCAGGAGGATTTCATTTGATAATAGACTTCTCAAACATTTACATGAGCTTCTCTAAAGTTTTGGGAAAGTTTGTTTTCACAAGACCCGCATATTAAGGAGGGTTTTGGCACAAGTACTCCTGCTTCTGAGGCTGGGATCCATTTAACTTAATTTCAGCCATCTAGGAGTCAGGTCACCAGCCTCCGCTAATCACCATGGCTCCTCTGCCTGGCTTCACCAGAGAGAAACAAGCACCTATGGAGTTGCCCCACCTATTGCAGATGTGTAGCTCAGGATGGGATCAATTCCTTCCAGATATCCCCCCCTACTTCTTTATCTATCTCAGTTGACTGTAGGAGGAGCCTGGATGGCTTGATGGAATGCTCGGCTCTCAGGTGGCCGATGTTGGAGTAGATGGAACCCATCCTGCGCATACTGTGCTGTGTTACTTGGAAAGCATTATGCACGATGCTGCAGGTTGGTGTCACCAAGACTTACAAGTGTGAGTGTTCCCAGAATTGACCCCCATAAACAGAACAATGAATCTGGGCCCACTGTCTGAATTTGTTGTCTACTGTGCAGAGTTGGTATCACCATCAGCTCTTCAGGAACTCCCACAGGTATCAACTCTTAAGGACTGTTTTGCCCGCTATATAATATGGCTTCAGAAGGAACTTGTCTGAACCAAACTCCATGGCTTCCCATAGCATCCACTGGAAGGCAAAACCCCAATAACAAGCTTCTGGAACAAATCACCTCATCTGCAAGTGTACTCATTCAAACACCAAACGTGCACGTGAAGGTCTGAGAAACACTGGCAGGTGGGTACTTAAGGGTCTGATACATTTAGTCTGACTCATCCAGGAGTAAATTTGTCATTGTTGGGGCAGGACCAAATCGACTGTAGGAGTTTTATCATATGTTCACAACATCTTTTATTTTCATCAGTTGCAATTTGGCTTGCCACAAATTAATGTGCTCATGCTTCAGGTCAGCTTTTTTTCTGCTCAGACCCTTTTAGCATCATCCAAAAATGGTGCATTTTTGGGAAACAGAAAATCAGTATAAAAACTGTGCTTATATTTACGCCATTGCAGCACATTCAAATCTTTCGGAAAAGTGTTCGGTTGCCAAAACTGTGAGGAAAGAAGTGTGACCTTCTGCTGTGTTTTCTATTCTTGCTCTCTTAATTAAACTTCTCATGAGTCATGTTTACAACACCCAGCCTACCTTGGACCTATAGCAGACAAAGGCTTTCAGCCCCTGATGTGCGTGTCCAAATTCACCAAGGATTACTGCCACTGTTTTTGTCACTTCCTGCACATGGAAAATGCAAAGGCCAAATTTAGAAACAGATCACAAGTCTCTGGTCAGTTTGTTTCCAAGAAGGCTGTTGAAATCTGCTTTCTTATTCAGCTTAAACCTGTCCTCCCAAGCATTATCTTCCTGGAGACTTTCAGACCTGTTTCCATCCCCTAAGCTGTTAACTCCTGCTGTATTAGGACAAAAAAGAAAAAGAAATGGGGCTTTCTTGGGGCCAAGTGACAGATGCGGGGTTGTAGATGCCATTTGGTAGCACAGATCCGAAGTATAAGTGAAACCCACCAGGCCTTCTTTAACATATTTAAATATAGAAAAATATTTGCAAAGCAAGATATGCTTATTATCATGATAACATTAAGAGTTCAAAAGAGTCCCTGCCCTGGACATTGTGTTTTAATTTGTGCATGCTCCTTTCTTACTAGCTTCAAATTTAAAATTATTGACAACATTGAAGTTGCTTCAAAGAGTAATTATTTCTTTCATTTTTGTTCAAAAGTCCATTCAGCTGCTTCTGAGTTATCAAACATGAAATCAAAATACACTTCAGATTACAAGGGCAACTACACCTTTAAGATAGGATTAACACTGATGTATGTGTAGTAAACAGGGGAGGCAAAGGGGAGCAGTAACAGTCTGAAAATGTCAGACCTAACGGAGGTGTAGGAACTGTCATTGGCTTGGGCATTGCTGTGATTAGCAAAGCCCTGAAGATGCTCTTTCAACACACAAAACACAGGCTGCTGTCCTGGAGACCATCAGTCTGCATATTGAGAGAAGAAGAAATTAAAAGTTTGGGAAGGAGTAAAGAAGTCTTTCTAACTCTTGTTATTTAAGTCATATTTTTAAACTCTATTTATAAGTTTCTCTTCTTCTAATGGAGACGTTATTAATATTATTAGTTATTAATACATTAAAAAAAATACTTCAAAATCTTATTTTTAACTCCAGTCTCTGTCCTGCTCTGGAGGAGGGTTTGCTGTCCTGTACAGACAGGCATACACACTGACCCATTCCCAACCAAGCCCAGATGTTTCATGGGTTTTAAACGAGGGCAGGGCAAGGAACAAGCAGGGAACACCCAGCCCCTGTCGGAGGAGCCCACTTAGTTTTGCTCTGCCAGTTGCATCTCACAGGGATGTATGAAAACTGCAGGGCTCAGGGCCAGGAAGAGCCATATCCTGAAGAGGGGCATCCCCTCGGCACTTTGAGACAGTGTCTACAGCCCACCTAGGAAACATTGGTGAGACCAGACCCTCCCTCACATCCTCCTGGTGCTTGCCGTCATTCATCAGCTAATAACCTCACTTCCCCAGACCTTTATGTCAGGCTGCAACTCCTATTTTTGAACTGACGTTGTTCAGGCTTAATCCACTTAGCCTGTGAGCACCTTCATCCGCTTCCCGCAAGCAGCGCCCGAGGCTGTGAGATCCTCCGTCTGCACTTCCCCTCCATTCCACTCAGCCTGTATTTATAAAGAGGTGGATTAGGAACATTACAAGGCAGGTCACAGGGTGTCAAGCTGCTCTTTCAGGGCTTAAAATCCCAGGCTCGCTCAAGAGGGAGAGCTCTCCATCCTTGTGACAACAGTTCGGGTGACTCTTGCATCGTGCTTGCAATTTACTCTATTAACAGTGCAGTGTTAGAGAGGGCATTTAGAGACACTGCTTTTGTAAACACAGCAATGAGGCTCTGTAAAAATGGTTCACCTCCATTTTCCTCTTTTCACAGAGGGGACAAAAAAAGAGTCTATTTAAGTGTAATTAATAGCTGTTGCAAATCCACTTGCTCTGCTGCTGTCATCGAACATCAGATGATGCTCACCCTCCACGGACCCCAGCCCATAATCCCCTTTGAGCCAACTCAAACCGGAGACCAGAGAGTAATTATTTTGGAGGTTTTCTGATCAGTGGAGAGAAATGATATTCTCAGAGCATGGTCACCTCAGGCAAAGTGTGGCCAGATGCCCACCAGCCCCTGCCTTTGGGTCCCACATGGTGATGTCCCAGTGCCTGAGGCCACACACAACGCATGGGCACTGTCAAAAGAAAGTCAGATCATGTTCGGTCTGCAGACTGTGAGACGTGTTTGGGTTGGACCCATGTCCTGGAGGAAGTGCTCCACATCAAAGTGGGGCTCCTACAGCTCGTAAATCAGGAGCAGTTATCCCCTGCCGATGTGCTGCAGGGATCGATGCAAGGGCAAATCCCGAGTGCTTCGTCATCATGCTGAGCTCTAATCCCATCAGCATCTCCGGCCACTCCATCAATCGGATTAAAACATGGCTGAAAGTCATAATACAGCTGGCTTGCCCACAGGGAGCGAGGCCTGGCTGTGCAGACCCAGCACCACACTGCTTGCAAGAGGCCCCAAGACTTTCACCACTGCGAGGTTTTGAGGTGGCCAGAGGTGAAGACAGGGCAGCCCATATTCAGCATCACCATGGAGAGGCCAGGGCTGTGCTTTTACCCCCCTCCCATCCCTTTCACAGCCCCTGTGCTTTTAATGGATGAGGTAACTGTAGAATTGCTGTCACAGCACTTCACATTCACACCAAAAGTTAGCCAAAAATGTTCCAATAGAAAACATTTTCCATGAGAAAATGCTGTTTTAGCAGAAACTAACTCTCCTGGTGGAAACCTGTCAGCCCTGCTGTACCCTGTGGTGGAAACCAGATGGGCATGTACAAGAGTCCTGCCTCCATCTTGGCACTGGTGGCAACAAAAACAAAGATCCGTCTGAGGTCTACTGAGACAAACTTTTCTGTCTTTCTCCCACCACGAAAAAATGTAATTTTCTAAACTTTCTCTCTCTGATTGGAAATTTTTTGCCACCCTAAGAAACCCACAATGTAATGTGGGAAGGGGGGCCTCCCAGACAGGACTCGATGAGACAGGCAGGCCTCGATGAAAATGATAGGCCCAGGGCCACACACAGGCTCCATCAGCATTGTTCAGATGAGGACTGGTAGGCTGGATCTCATCCTCAAGACAGTGGCCAACTGCTTTTGCCTGGCTGATCCTCAAGGACATATATACATCATAACTCCAGAAATGCTTATAATGGTTGGTCCCCAGGCCTGCCACATCCACGTGGTTCACAAAGAAGGGTTTGATGCCAGAGTCAGACCCCACCATCCCAGAAGAGCAGCATGAACGTACCTACTGTTATGTTTCCTGCAGGTTTTGAAGATCAGCTGAGAGATGCTGTAAGTGAAGAGGGGTCAAAACAGTTCTCCCACCTGTGAATATGAACAATGAAAACACCCTCGGTTTATCTGCTCTGCGGTGGGCAGCTTATGGAAACATGCCAGACCTCAGACGCTCAGAGGATCTCCAGTGTGAGATACCTGAGTGTGGGAGACTGTCTTCAGAAAGTTATCTTTGGACTTCTGAGCATACGTGGTGGCTAAGCAGGAGCTGACCTCCACAGTGTTCGCAGGGGATGGTCCTTGCTTTTGCACAAAAGCACATAAAGACAAGATTAGGTGAGCCAAATAATCTCTTCATGACTCTGTGAGGCCATGGAGACCCTCACTCTCTGTCTCTATAAAAGCACAATGTTTTGGCAATAGGTAAGGTGTAGCTAGCTTAATTTTTATATTTTCTAGGTCTGTCTAAATCCAGCCTTCCTGTCCTTTCCACCGCACTTTTCCCCATAAATCAGTCCACACTTCCCACTCACTTATATTTTTTCTTACATTTGCTTCCCTAATAAGTAACTGCCCATAAAAACCGTATGAAATAAAGCTGGGAGCCTTCTGAAGATGTCATCCAAAACACAGATTTCTCCAAAAATGCTCAGACTCTGTGGCTATCTTCATGCACTCATCACCTCCTTATGAAGATAGCAGCAGTCTAGTGCTCTGAGGACAGGGCTGCTTGTGCAGTGTGTATGGTGACACCTTGGCCAATTTTAGAAAATGATTCACACTCCTCTTTTACTAATTCATTTATGGAGAAATATAGAATTAAAGCGTGTAACTCAGAGTTTTCCGTAGACCTGTGAACGATTCTGGAGAATTCACTTAGAAGGAAAAAGCTTCTCCACGAATATGTTCCACAGACTGATTCAAAAGTTATATTAAGGAGATAATCAAGGTGTGATACAGATGATGAATCATTCTATCCAGATTCCAGATGTAATATCTCTGTTATTCCTAATTTGTCTAAACTTTCCTTGTCCCTTCTCTTTCTTTCCCTTCTCGCCTAGTTTAAGAGACTTTTCACTGCGTAAAACAGTCCTTTACAGCTCTGCCCCATATGTGGAACAGGTGACCCCAAATGCACAGCGGTGGGCAAGCAGCTGACATCAGCTCCCTGGTTTAGGACTGATGCTGACCCCCCTACAGAGCCGTGCCAGTGTCCTGCATATCAGGGAAAACAGCACAAATGCGTTTGATTTGTAACTTTACAAGGACTTTCACGTTGAGGTTTAAGTTTCTTTTATTAGTAGACTTAAGAGGAAGGCACCATTAACACATAACAAAGGAGGCAGCATTAAACTATTACCATAACAGCAATGTTTTAAAATACCCACTACTTAGGGGTTTATAAGGTTCCTTTGACAGATTATTGCAGAAGCCACAAAATGGAAACAGAGGAGGCAACTTCTCAGCTGCACTGTGCCTTCCCACATGCTTCCTGCCCTATACAGAGAACCATTCCTGGTCTAAACACAACCGTAGCCTCATTTAAACAACTTCCTTGGCTTCAGGCCACACAGGGGTTTCCCTGCCCCAGGAGAATCCCCTGGCTAGATGTAAGACTCCATTGTGCCACTGGAGCAACCAGGAGAGCCTTAGCAGAAAAACTGAAGGAATAATTCAACAGCTGAAACAACCACTTTTCCTTTCCCAAGCAACCTTCTATCAAACAAGACTCTCTGCTCAGCCTGGCTTCTGCTGTTTTCTTCTTCATGTTTTATTTTTCCTAGGTATCCTGAATGAAGGGTAACGTGCCCCTGAACATTCTCCAAGGAAAACATCACGATGTTTCTACACAAGATGTCTAAATGAAATGCTGTACCTTTTCTAACACTTTCATATTTGCTCTTTTTTGTCATATCTGCAGAAGAAATTGAATTTCAAATTCTCCTGGTTGCCCCCAGAGCTGCCTTTAAATGTACTCTCTATCAGAAAAAGTTTTCCCAGATTTGCTTATCAGATTCAAGCTACATACACTCTCAGACTCCTGCATGATAAGGGTATCAGTAAAAGCTGTATGTATGTATTATTTCAAGATATTTGCTTATAAGGTGGTGACAGTGTGTTATCAGCCTTTCTTCTCTGCAGATGCTGTCTGAGCTGCAGAGGAAGGAAAGGGATGGCTGGTTCCAAAGTACCTTTGCTGAGCATTTTTGGGGGCTCCCCTTTGCTAGTTCTTGACACACACCATCTCTGCATAGCCAGCATGACATCTGTTCTCACTGGGCCTTCCTTGACCTTGTTCACCAGCTACAAAATCCAGCAATCTCCTTGAGCACTGAGTGAGGATCTCCTCTCTGCTTGGCCAGTGCTGGAAACTGGGGGAAGCTGTGGGGTGGAGGAGATGGGCAAGCATCCATTGGACAGCAGCTTCCTCTTTTCTTCCCAAAGAAAGTCATTGCTCCAAGCCAGCATCCCTGTAGGCAAACCACGTCTACTAAACTGAGTTCTTCCGTCATCACCTCTATTTTTCCTTTCTTTAGGAGCTGCCTTAGCCTTCGTGCAGTATGACTTCATCCAGCACTTTTGATGTTCTAACAGATTCCACTCCTCGGATGTTGCTCCATGATCTCACCTCTCTGCTGTCTCCTCTTCACCTAACCTATGTCTGACACAGAAAGCATCTCTTCTCAGCCCTTGGATTTGCATTGCCACGTGTACCCTGACCACTCTCTTCATATTCTCCAAACACACCCTCAGTTCCCCAGTGAGACCCCACTGCGGGCAGATCACCACACACAAGGGCACTGGGTGCAGCATGACATTCTGGGTGGCCATCAGGCATCTGGTGACAGGCATCTGGAGGTGCTCTCCAGCATGGCCCCATCATGGTGCTGCACCATCTCACCATCCCATCATCCCATCATCCCACATCCCCAAACTTGGAAGAAAACCAAGGCACATTAGTTCCTCACAGACATGGGGTATTACCGTCCCCAGCCCCAGGCGCAGGGAAGGGCGGCAATGAACTTCTCACTGGAGGGAAAGCTGCCTGGAACATGAGCTCATGTTTTCCTAAAATAACCAGGAACCATGTGCTTAAACTCAACACCTGAGGCAAAGCAAGAGTCACCGTTAACACTGAGCAGCCTTCAAAACAGCCCTCGCACGTGGCACGGTGCGAGCCAGAAGCACCAAGTGGCCAGCAGCTGTCCAAGGATGACTAATTCCCCTCTACTAAAAACAACTTCAAGGGGTTTTCCATGAGCAAATCTCATTACAGGTAGGGTATTGACTTTTCACCTGCTAAATACAAGAACTGCACTGTAAAGTCCACACCGCTGGATTTTTTTTTTGCCGGCACATGCCACAGCTGGTAGAGGAAACCTAGCTCCTTCATAAACAATGGCAGCATCTGATCCTTGTTAACACCACTCTCAAATGCCAAAAAAATCGCCCCTCTAGTAGATTATACAGGAGTGTGGAAATGAGGGTTAAGGAGGTGTTGTAGACATGGAAGAGAAGACTGGAACATAAAGTAAAATGCATGCATGGACATAAATGTGTAAAGTCCAACGAAAAGGTATAGAAAATAATGTGCTGATATGGCAGTTCAGAGAATCATGATGTTTCATCAGAGTATGCAGTCCTGTCAAAAACACATAACGCTCTCTACAAACACATAACGCTCAAGTAAAATTCTCCAGAGCCTCATTTCAGCAAGAAACCAGGAAGAATGACCACCAGTCTCTTCAGACTTGCCAGGGTCTCTGTCCCTTTAGACCTGCAGAGTCTCTGGTCCACTGGACTTGCAGGTCGTGCTGCTCCTCTTCTCTCAGGTCTTCTGTGTCCTTTCATTGCTTCTTCTTCAGTACAAATAAAAGCCACGTCTCCGGGAAACTGAATGAACATGCAGCTCAGGTCACTGAAGGGAGAAATGTACACAGCGTAAATTTCTGAATTAGTTCAATTAATGTCTTGCATAAACAGCCTCCACAACTCTATTTTCCTACACATTTGAGCCTTGCAGTTAAGCAAGTGAACTCTGTAACCCACTATCTGAGACATGACATCTTGTTTGCCAGCTCTGACTGTTCCTGTCAGGTTGATTCACCCTATAAATCATTTGGGCTTCCAAATGAAATATACACTGATTTTATTTTACTTACTTTATTCTAGGAGCAAGCAGCCCACAGCTGGGTGTGTCAAAGTGCCTTCCCAACGCTGCTCCAAGGAACAATACTTCCCTTGCACAAGCGTTAATGAAAAGTAAAGAGAAAGATCTGCAATTGAAACGAGACTGCCTTGAGAAGTTGCCAAAATACCTATGAAAAAATTTCCCCATTAGCAATGTTATACTGGAAGGCGAATTCTGTGGGAAACACATATGTATCTCCTTCTGCTTTAGGGGATCCACATTAGGATTTCCTATTGCATCTTTTCTCACAATTTCTACACACTATCCTAAGAAGCCACTATGGCAAGGACTCTGCCATGGAGCTCCTCCAAGGAGGCTTTGCTTAACTCGTGCCGCTGTGAAGGTTATGAAGAAGTGGTAGAAGATGTCGGCTTTGGCAGTGCAAGGGGAACAGATCGGAACAGGGCAGCTCATGGCAGACCTTGAGAAGATGGCCGAGCTTTGAAGACGCTCAATATCCCTGTCCTGAGGACTCTGCGGAAGTTCAGTGTGAAAAGAATGGGATGTCCTGCTCTGAGAAGGGAGAAAATGTGTATTCTAAAATGGTTTAAACTCCACAGAACTGCCAAATAGCCCAGCATGGCAAAGAGGTAGGGCTTCAACACCTTGAAACAATTAATTCTAGTGTTCCCAAGAGATGAGAGACTGCCTTCAACTTATTTATAATTAATTTACAAATTAGCCTGCTGTCCCATAAAGAGCATCATGCACTAATTAAGCCCAGCTGCTTTATGGGAAAAGGCACAATGAAATCTGTAGATTACAGATACCAAAAGGAAATGTCCTATCTGCACATTATCCGACTTATAACTCAGTGCTCATTGCCTCTGGATGTTGTTAAAGCTAATATGCTCGCTCACAAAGTATTAAGCATTTAGATCTCAAGGATATCCAAAGTTATAATCAATAGGAAAAAGAATTAGTGCCACCAGTGACTGATTACCTGGGATTTGCATCTCATGCTGATGAAGAAGTCACAGTTGAAGCTTTTCCCACAGTTGGAGCATTTGTGAGATCATCTCCCGTGTGGTTTCTCTGGTTTCTAATGAGGTGTAAGCTCACCCTGGGCTGGCACGATTAGCTGCCTCTCTGCACCGAGGAGCAGCTCACGCTCACAAATGCTGTTGTGAGACCGCCTGCCTCTCCTGTGCCCCAGGTGGCAGGGATCAGAGGTGTGCAGGGGTCGCTGGGGAAGGAGAACGGACAGAGAGGGAGGGAGCCAGAGGTTTGCACGGCCAGGCAGCATGCTGGTTGCATAAGTCCTGTATCCATGGGAAATCACACTGAAGCCTTTTTGGAAGAAATATAAATATTTAGCCTTTTAGGACTAGCGTCGTCTCTGCAGAAATTTCTCCCATGGTCAGACTATTTCATAATTATCCATGCTGGGATGTCTTGCATTTTCCTTCTACGCATCTGGTTCTGGGCACATCACCATTAGTGTGAGCTAGCAGTTCCTATCCGTACGTAATAGCAAGCCATTTCATGACCATTACACACAAAATGTCGCTCTTTTTTCGCCCACGAAATGACCTGGAACTAGAACACAAACATTCTGTTTGCACAGTTTTACATAACATTTGCCATAGTTTTCACACAACACTATTAAAGACTAATTTGTTTCTGTTCCCAGGCTGATGGAAAGCAGTTCTTTTGGTAGCTCTATTGCGTCAGTGTTCTTTGAAAATGTAAATAAAGATACAGAGATAAGACCTGTCCAACTACACAGCCCTTTTTCTCTTTATGTTTACCAGATACTTCAAGTTAAATAAAATTATTTCTTGCACTCAATCTGCCTAAGAACATGCTCAACAAATTTACAGTCAAATTTCTTTTGATATCAAACCCCTCCCCAACACAGTATGGCCACAACGGCATCTAAGAGGATCTGCAGTAACATTTTTCAAAAAGGCATTCTGGAAATGACTCAGGCTCCCAAATACCATTTTGAAAAGAAACTTAGCTTCTTAGGAACGGGATTTTCGGGGAGATTTAGATTCTTGAGCACTTAAAAGCCAGCTTGGGAAAAGGAGTTTCAACTTAGCAGACTTTTAAAAGCATTGCATTGCCAGCTCCTGTTGGTCTCAATGGAAATGCATCACCTGTTGGAAACTGACAATCTCACTGAGCAGCCACCTTCATCTTCAGAGGTATAAAACACCCTTGCAATCTGATTTAAAGATGCTTTTCTAGACTGGCTTCGTATCTTTCTCACTAAGTAAAGTGCAGAAAAGTTTTCTCCACCCAGCTCCTTTGGGGTTGGTGAGTTGGAGGTCATTTTGCATGGCAAGGTTTCTTGAATATTCTTATTTCAACAAATGCAGTTGTTATTGGAACAACTATTTTGCAAAACCGGCCTAAATCTGTTTTGAAAAGATGGAGATACACCCCACTTAACATGTGAACTAACATCTGCAGGTCCCCAATTTTGAAAGACCGGGGAAACTAGTCAACAGCGTGTTTACCTCTGATGCAGCAGGTACAGGGTGAATCCAGCCATGGACCTTAGACATGTAGCCTCAAAGCATTTAAATAAGTATTCATATGAGTTCTTCAAATCAGCTCATCAAAGGGCAGAGCCATGAAGCAGGTGTGGTGGTAGAAGGTGCCTACGGATAAATGGAAAAAGGCAGGGGCCATCTGTTCTCACCTTTGCCTCTGCCTGCTTTGCTGGATTCTTCCCTCCTGGACTTTATTTCACCAGATGCTACATCAGGATCTTCCAGTATCTAAAGATGGGAAATCACCTCCTATTAGAGGTAAACAATGATGCTACATTCATGGTTTTGGGGCTGGTGTTTAAACAACTGCTACAGTCCTTACATATTTTTATGTAAATTCTCAAAGTGTCAAAAATGTAAAATCTCCAAGTGTAAAAATATGTGAGAAGAAAAGATAGAAAAGGAGGAGAAATGGTTAAGAATCACATCAGCTTGTATGAAGTCCAAACACAAGGCACGTAATGCAGATTTACATGAGCAAAGTAGCCTTCAGAAGGGCATATGAACTATCTGCTGTTTATGGTACAATATGAAACTGCAAACCCACACTTCAAAGGGAACATTATATAGAGAAAAGGAATCTACTTGCCCAGTCAATCTTCCTTCTGACATTTTTGTTCGCCTCTCCCCCCAGAGTATTTTGATAAGAAATTTTGACAATTTGGAATAGCTACCGCATGCTGCATCTCAAAAATTACTACCAAAAAAGAAAAAAAAAAAAGGAGTCAGATAAGAAACCCAGAGCCCAGAGAATATCAGTCACTGGTACAAGAACAAGGCCTCCTTCAAGGTCAGAATATATCAGGAGCCCCCTAAAAAGTATGGCCTCACATCCAACATGGCAGGAGATTTCTGGAGGCAGGGACCCAGAGGGTTGCTTCGCTCCCAGGACGCTGATGGAATTGTGTTCAGAGGAGGTAAGAGCTTGCCAGACCTTACCCAGAGAACCGCTGCTTCACTCTGCAAAAAGAGAAAAAGAATAGATGCAGTTGCTTCAAAACATTTGATGCAAAGCTCCTCTTGAAATTGTAGGCTTGTGGGCTTTATGGGGAGCTCGGCACTGCCAGAGCTGTCTGAGAGCTGCTGTGTCCTGCTCCAGTATGGCTATGCTGAGTGGGAAAGCCCACACATCCCATCGAGGCAGGGATTTGTCAAGCAGACAAGCAGACGGCTTGTTCTCTTCCCACCTTTGTCCCCCCAGGGGCAGGGTGAAAGCTCTGCAGAGGGCCTGGGGGCAGCAGTCACGCCTCACCGTGCGAAGCCACAGCAGCACATCCCCACACCACTGCCTCCTTCTGCTACTAGGAGGTGGCAGAAGGGTGGGGGCCAGGGTTTCCCACTGCTCAGGCCTCAGGCACCACTTTCTGAGCATCATGGACTCCGTGGGGAGGAGAGCATCCCCACGAGTGCAGACCCCGTGTAGGCTGCGCAGGCCTGCAGCGGTCCTCCCACACGAGCACAGCTTTATCCGTGCCTTTAATACACAGCCCAACATCTGCTTGATGGTATCAACTGGGACAAAAGCACTGGACATCTTGAGCGTGATTTAACAACGCCTGTGACCTCAATCAATTTGTTATTTCTTTAGCACATACGGAGCCTGACCCCACATGCATTCTTTAAATCCCTTTGCTCTCTTTCTCTTCTTTTCCTGCCCCCAAAAAGGCCACAGGATGAAAAAAAATGATATCCAAGAGGAACTAGTATTAACTTATAAGTAGCAACAACCAGGCACTTCATCAGCATGAACATGGTATTCATAAATCTTTATCACCAGCAATTTTTTTACAAATCTGGAATCCTCTATACTGCAAATTAGTCCCATTTGTCCACTCAGCACTAATGCCATTAAAATCAACCTCATTTGCCAAGCGTGTGAGCCCAGAAATCCCTGGACTTGTTAATTTTTCAGCTGAAAAAATCCCCATCATCTCGGTTCCTAAGCTAAATTTTACGGAAAGAAGTCATATTGTAGCTAGAAATGGCACCCTTGTAACTCTAAGGAAAATTCAGACCAGACCACCCTTTGTTTGGGTTGGCGCTGGTGGGCACTTTAACACCTGTGATATTTTCTTATTCCCTGAGAGCAGCCGCTCATTCCTTTCCATTCCAACCCAGTACTTTTCACCTCTGCCTCTGCCTGCGGTTGCCACAGAAATTTCAGCACAGCCGGGGTGGCTGAACATACGATTTCTCACTGTTTCCCAGAGACTGTTCTGAAAAGAGGGGATCCTTTTCTGTTCCCCAGAAATGGAATTCTGAACGTGGGCAAAATGCTCGGAAAGCTTGGCAATGCTGGCAGGAAAACAAAAAGTTTTGCTGAAGCTCATTATTTTCTTTCTCTATTTTTACTTAGTGCTTTGCAATTATTGCTTCCCCTGTGAAATCTAATTTAGTTTTCCATTTTTGAAATGACTTCAAAAAATGTACCTTAGCTGACTGTGACTGTTAACAAGCTCAGCTCTTCACCAAAGGGCTGCAAACAGGAAAAGATGAATACAAAACTGTCACCGTGCTATGGCATTAGCTTCCTTTTATACATTTGAAATTGAGAATGCAAAAAATACGCACAGTGAAACTACACAGAAGTCAAGAAAATGACAGAAAAAATAGCGCACCATTTCACATCTACTTCGCATCCTGTTCAGCGAAGAAAACTCTGCAGGGCCACGCTGGATGCCTTAAAATGGGTATTGGCCCCAGCTGCCGTGCAGCTAGAAGGCTGAGCTTTGGCAACGAAGCACTTGGCAGCCTCCTGTTGTGTTTCATAGAATCATAGAATGGTTCAGGTTGGAAGGGACCTTAGAGATCATCTTGTTTCAAGCCCCTGCCATGGGCAAGGACACCTCCCACTAGACCAGGTTGCCCAAAGCCCCATCCAGCCTGGCCTTGAACACCGCAGATCCAGTTGGTGTTTCAGGAGGGAATGCAGCCATCACCAAGGGTGCCGTTGGGTAGGTGAGATGCACACGGTCGGTGAGCGCAACCACAGTTTGTGCAGGCAAGAATGCTCTTCTAGAAAAGCCAACCCTCCTCCCTAGGGGATTTTGTCTACTTCAGCAAAAAGGGTTAAGAAACCTCACTGCCCATGGCCAGTCCCACCTTGCTGACTGCTCTTGAGCAGTTCTCCAGCACAACGCAGGTTGACACAATGACCAGCACTGCCCTGATGCATCTCCAAGCCAGACATCCTCTGTGCCTCTGTGCAAGCACCCAACATCCCACTGGCCTACAATTCGCCATAACCACCACAAGATTCGGGCTCACTGCTGGGCGTCCACCAGCTACAATGGGAGTGGGGATGAAGGCCCAAGGGGCCACCAGGCAGACCCTCTCCCAGCCACCAGCATGCTGCTGTCCCACCAGAGCCAGGCTGCAGCATCACCCCGCTGTGCCTCTCGCCCCCGCTGCTCAGCAGGAGGGCAGCTGGCAGGCAGATGGGGCAGGCAGCTTCAAAGGAGTTGCTGGCCACTTCCCACTCCCATCGCAGGCATCGAAAAGGGATGAGTCCTCCAGGCAGCGTCACGGGCTGCGGAGAGGAAGGGAGGGCCAGATGGCACCTCTGCAGAAGGAGACACCCCGGTGGGTGGGATGAGGGGACACAGCACAGCTCCCTGCTGCAGTGCTCACCTCAGCACCATAAGTGATGCCAGCACCCTTCCTGTGCAGCAGGCAAGGCCGAGCAGTGCTCATTGTTCTCCTGGGATACTTTTATCATGTAATTCAAGCAAAATACAGGGCATGGGGACAGTCATCCAGCACCAAGATTTGGGCATGCTCCGGGCACTTTGGACAGTGGAAAAACTCAGTGTGCACACTTTGCATCCCACAACTTTCTCCTAAAGCAACCCAAGGCCATCCACTGCCATCTCATTGTGCCCCTGGGCTGCTGGAACCCCCACCTGCACCACGGGGCTCAGTGTCCCAGGGACAGCGAGGACAGCACAACTGGGGCCATCTGCTTCGTGGCATATTTCCCTGCTGACACGAGGGCTGCGCTCCAAGGGCTGTGTCTTTGTTAAGTATTTTTGCAGCAATAAAGCAGCATTTTCACTGGGCAAAGCTGCATTTTAATAGTAAGTGGAGAGGACTGTTAAAAAGTGCAGCAGGCCCCATTTGGCGCCAGACATTTCTTTTTTTTTCCCCCTCCATATGTACCACATATGCAAGTACAGCTGAGAAACTGACATAGAATTTAAAAAAGAAAAAAAAAAAGAAAAGAAAAAAGAGAGAGAAACCTCTGAAGCTGCCCTGAGAAGGATGTTCTGAGCTTTTTAACTCTGCTTGTGCAAGAGCTGTGGATATCCCAGGGATCTCTTGTCTGCACTTTTGAATTCCCTCCTTGCGAGTAATTAATAATATGGATGGCTGTGATGGGAGTGCAGGAGTGAGAGTTTTCCTCTCCTTGTGGCCTCTCCACAGCCCAGATGCTATTTGGTTGCTGGTCCTGTGCCATGAGAACACCTTCACAGCAGACAAGACACAGGCAGTAGGTTCCAAAACCACCACCCATTCTTTACATGGGTTTGCATCACCATCGTGGGTCTTGAACAGCAGAGATGGGTCTGCAGTGGGTCTCCCAGCATCGCCAACAGCCCCTGCACAACCATGAGTCCAGGGACACCACCTGGTTTTCTGAGCAGCCACTTGGATCTTCATCCCCACTCCCACCACAGCTGGTAGTCACTGAATACCAACCTACTCTTACCCTCAAGAGTTCCTCCTAGCAGAGAGCAGGACAGGAGGTGGTCCAGGGCCGAAACTCACCTTCAGGCTGGATTTTATGACCCAGGTATAGCTGCAGAGGTGACAGGGAAATCACCCTCACGAGTTCCTTCCTAAGTTCCAGCTGAAGAATCCCTTTCCCGTTGGTTCATGAGTGGCATTTGGATGGGCGTGCCTGCGCCCTTTGTTCCCTGCTGTTCATGGGCAGCACTTAATATTTTCCTTTCTTCATAGAGCCATGTGAAATTGACCATGAAATAATCTTTATACAGGTGCAAACACTCCTCAGACTCCTTCCTTTCAGGACAATACGCTCTCAGGATTCACCCTGGTCTGTAACCCTGAATATGATCTTTAACCAGGCAGTTTGAGAAATGAATAGAACTGAGGGTGAAAAATGCATACTTGCATTTCTTTGTTTCAGCTCTCTTGTCATCCTGGAGAACTCTTTGGGATTAGATGAGGGTCCTTGCAGGTATCCAAAATACTCTTTCTGAAACCTCTGGCTTGTTCTTCATGTCTCCAAGTCTGTCTGTTCCAATTCACTTTGCACCAATGGTCATTCAGCTAAGGATGGCATCAGCTCTGCTGTGAAAGGGATCCCCTCTTCTGACCTCCTCTTACAACCTTTCCCGCATAGCACTGAGTCCTCCACTGAGCACCACCTTGATGGCCTACACACATCGTTGCCACATGGCCTCTTCCCATGGGCTTGGGGACCTCCTGCTCCACAAAGGATGTTCAGACCCTGGGATGCCATCACCCATTTGTGAGTATTTGTCATTGCTGTGATAGCTTGGAGGATTCTGCCATTAATACTCGCAGAGTGGCAGTCATTCCCTCCCCTCATTGCCAGACCCAGATTTCTACTCTTGTTTGTTGTACCCTTTAGCTTTTACAACTCCTCTGGATTGGCCTTGCAAGTGTTTGTTGTTATTTGTATTTTGTTGGTGTTCAGCACTACCACTGTGCCAGACACAGTCTTACAAGGAAAATCAAAGAAAGGAATATTCCCACCCCCATTTTACAGCCAGGCCCAGAGAAACTAGGGGGAGATCTTAGCACACCACTTGAAAGGCCCCGAACTGCAGCATGAAAAGCTCTTTGTAAGCTGCTCGGGCTCCTGGGTGGCCGCAGGGCCTGTGTTTTCCCCAGCAAACATCTTACGGTGTTTTGAAGCCTTGGTCCTCACTCCCAAGTGGGCAGCAGGGCCTGTGACCTTTCAGTGCCACACATGAGGGAGGGAGCAGCCTTCCCAGCTGCCCATGCTCCTCCCAGCCCTGATCCCCCATTGCAAGAGCCCAGCTCCCAGGGATGTCCACCATGGGGCCACCTGAGGGCCAGCCACTGCAGCCTGCGGCAACCTCACAAACAGCGTGAGGAACAACGACTGGCTGGAGGATGCTCAATTCCATGGGGCATTTTCAAGTGTTTCCTCTCTCTTCATGGCCCATCAGGTCCCCCACGTCCAACCATCTCTCTCTGCAGGTTTAACTGTAACAGGAGGGTGAGGAAGAACATGTAAACCTCCTTAGCTCTTAGCTTAGCTTAGCTTAGGACCAGCTCTCATCGTCAGCCTCTCTCAGCCATAATGCAGGAAGAGAGGAACAGATGAGAAAAGAAGATTCACGGCAAGGAGCAGAGCTGAGGAGTGATGGGTTTAGGCAGCGAGCTGTGACAGGGAAATGCATTTTTCACATGTTAACCTATTCCCTACTGAAAAACATCATTTTTCATCCTTTTTCACCTTTGCTTACATTTCAGCAGAACAATGATGCAGTATACGATTCTCTCACAAAGAGCAAGTTTTCTTCAGAAAAATGCCGCAGCATAATAAACTCTCCACTTACTGGCATTTAAGTTACTTTTCTGTGGGGAAAGTTAGACAAAATATTCAAAAACTTACAACAGCTTTTAGGAGTCCTTCTTGAACGGTGACACAATTCACCATAGTATTCTGTAGGGTAGGTAAATGTAACAAGTGTTATTTTCCATTAAGGCCTCCAGGACATTTTCTGCAAAACCTGTTGAAAATGATTAGTCTTTGGGAGATCCAAAGTTTTGTTCTATGCTTAAAGTGATGCTCCAGAGTCACTCTGGGGCTGTTAATGTGTGTCTGCCAGACAGCGGAGCTGATAGGAATTTGCCATTAATTGGAGAGTGGGGCTTCGCGTGTACCAGAATAAGTGATTTACTTTCAAAGTGCTGTTATTATGGTTGTAGTCTGCATTTGGTTGCTTAGGAACCATGCTTATCAATGATGCAAGTTTTCTCCTGATAGCATGGTAAATGGAGAGCACCTTTATTTTTCTCTCGGCTGTTGTCAGGATAAAGTTTTATAAAAACCACTGCAAAAAAAGGAGCAACCCTCCCCAGAGAGGCAATAGTGCAGCTGGCACGTTGATTTAGGCAGGAGAGGTATGTTATTCCAAAGGACCAAAAATTACTTCAGAAAACAGCATTTAGCAGCGCAGTGTTCGGAGCCCTATTGTTCTGCTGGGTGAACAGGAGGAAAAAACTTTCCCATCAAAAGTGGGAAGAGGGATCTGACAAACAGCACATCTAACGAGCAACAAATGCTCAGAAGAAGGTCTCTGTAACGTTTCATTAAAACCACAGCCACATTACCAATGTGGACTTTAGGCTGCAACTCATTAGTAAATGAATTCTATCTGTGACAGCCTTGTCAAACCCAAGCTTTACTGATTACATTTGGCTTTTAGGCAGTAATCCCCAGGGAAAGTGATTTATTTCAGCACTTGATGAGTTACTCCATAGATGGTAGTGATAATGACATTATCTTGACATAGGTTAGCATTTATAGGCCTCTTGGAAGGAGTGAGTGTTCAAGGCGGATTTACATGAAGACAGGAGGGAAGCCAAGCACGCCGGTGTGAGAATTCTTAGAAATGTTCAGGAAGCACAGTCCACCTGTGGTAGGGAAAGGTTTTACAAAGCTGGATGAAAGCTCTGCTCTACATGGGCCAACACAGAGAAGGGGGATGTGAGCACCTCCAGCTCCCCTTCTGACAATTTTTTTTCCTACCACTGTCCCTGGCTGAATAAAGGGACACTGAGCTCCTTAAGATCAAGGGAAAAACCCTTTGAAGTGCAGGCATTAATCTTGCCAAAGGAATGCATGTTTCATCTTTATGCACCTGCTGGCATAACTCACGCATTTCAGATGAGGTGGCCCAATCACTAGACACCCTTCTTACCTTGTAAGACATGGAACAGGAAGACCCCATGTTCTTCCAATGTGAGCTGTGAAGATGCAATAAAGGGGACAAAACCTGAGCCAAGGCTGCCCCAGCAACAGCTACTTGGAAACCTCCTAGTTTGAGAAGTCTTCACCAGCTTAGGAGAAATCAAAGTGGGATCTTGAGTACTGTAGATGCTTGACAACCTCTTAAGGGGGGCAACGTGTGCCTGTGAAGGTTTCTGTCACCATCCACCTGGCCTAGCCAGGATCCTTTTGTACCTGGAGACACAGAGCGAGCCACCTTGAGTGTGCCATGAACATAAATTGAAGCATAAGTGCATTCGAGGACTGATGCATTCACAATCTCTAGGACAATAATACTCCCTCAATTCTGCCAATTCATCTTTACAGAAAATACAGCAAAATCTTATTCTGCAGCAGCAGCATCTGCAGGCCTTTGTTCAAATTCAGGGAAAGGCTTCACATCTCTTGAAATTGTTCTGTCAGTTTTCACATGAGAGTATATCTTTCTGAAAGCAATGAAGATGTGCCATGTCTTCCTGAGCCAGCACGGCCCCAGCTCTAGCAGTGAAAGCAAGAACAGCTTACGTTTTTCAGTAATTAACTCTAATCTGAGAAGACACAGGTGACTAATTGCAAGAATAAAGGCTATTACATTTTCAAGCAATAGAATTTAATTTGCTTTTTTTCATCTCCAGTGTTTGATTGGACCACAGAGTAGCTTCTGTTAAAACTCAGAAGTGTAACATGATTAAATATCAAATCTACTGTTACTGTTTTTAAAGTAATATCCCAAGCAACACCACACCAAGGAAGTTTGAGACAGAACTTGCAAAACTTAATCACAATCTTGGGAAGAGAGTTTAACCACAGGCAGCAAACGACTGGATTTTATTTCTCCTAAGCTTGCCCAAAGAAGCTGTGGGTGCCCCATCCCTGGAGGTGCTCAAGGCCAGCATGGATGGGGCCCTGGGCAGTCTGATCTGGTGGGGGGCAGCCAGCCCACAGCAGGGGGTTGGGACTGGATGATGAGGTCTCTTCCAACCCAAACCATTCTGTGATTTTATGGATCTCAGAATAAATAAATAAATATTATTATTTAGGGGAAAGAGGGGCAGGCTAGTACAGAATCCTGAGAGGTTGCTTCCTAAAACAATCTACATGCTGAATCTCCCACTGGATCAGTGTCACACACTTTGTAAAAGCAAATAAGGGGGCTTGAATTTGCCAAATGAACATGGTTATCGTAAACTGCAATGAGCCATCAGCTCAGAGCAATCATCGATGAGGAGAAATGCAGCAGGGCAGCAGGAAGAGAGGTGCAAGAGGTGAGAGAGGTGCTCCCTCTGGCACGTGTGGCTGTGGATAGGACAGGACAGCAAGCCCCTGCCAGGCACCAGCTCCCAGGTTCCCAGGAAGGGAAGTGGAGAATGGCTTGGATAGTGAGGCGGTCGGAAGTGCCATGTGTGAATTAAGATAAAAACTATAAGGCTAAACAAAGTGAATTGTTTAGCTATAAGGCTAAATTAATGAATAGCTCAGAGAATAATACTTTTCACCATGTAGCCACATTAATATTAATTTCTGTACACACCAGTGAGATTTGAAAACAACAGGGGCCAGAGCCACCGGCAGTACGTGGCTGCTGTGCCACTCCCAACGGCCTGCCTGCACCGAGGACAATGCAAAATATGATTTTATTAAACTTTCATTCTAACTCCATGGCACTCGGCGGTGTTTGTGACTGCGCACAATGGGAGGCACTGGTCCAGCGCCTGCACTGGCACAAGCGAGGCTCGTTCCATTGACCCCAGCAGAGCCGTGCTGATTTACGCCAGCTGAAATCTGAGCGAGGTTTCTGCTGTGGAAGGACGGAGCCTAATTACTTCTTTATGTCCGACCCACAGCGTGGGGATGTCCCAGAACCACCAACCCAAGGGCACCCATCTCTCCCCTTGGCTGTAGTAAACATTTCCATTCACACTTCCACCGCAGCTGATCCGTAAAAAGCAGAAGCTGTGCACCAGGCTGATTTGGCCAAAAATGGGCTGTACGCCAGGGCTTTGGAGCCACAGAGCACTCTGGGGTCTTCCCAGCACCTACCCTGGTGGGGCAACTTCCACGGCAGTGGAAGCAGTGCCTTCTTGAGAGCTTGCATGGAGAAAGGCCCAGAAATAGCTGGTTTTGTGGATTGAGAGATTAAAACCCAGGCACCCTGGGTTGCTTCCCCTGCCGGCAGCAATTTGCTCAGCTCCCAGCGTGACCCGTTGCCCATGGGAAGCACTGCCGAATGAGGACACATTGCCACGCTGTCCCGCACTCACCGCAGCTTGACAAATGCGTATAGCAGCATCTTACACAGAGCCCATTGTAGGGAGCATGCCTTAAGGCTGTGTCCTTTCTTTCTGAACAGAAGAGTTTGAAAGCATGCATGGAAACTATTTCTCACTGGGTACATTGGTGCAGAGACATCCCACAGGCCCGTGCTCTCAGCCTGCACACCCTCACTTACGCTTCTCTCAGCCTTCTGGCTTTTGTGGCCATTAATACAGCTTAGGGCACCTGCTGGTGAGCAATTTGCAGCAGGGATTATTTTCTGGATCCCTGTTAAACACGTTCCCTGGTGATGGGGCTGCAGAGCAGGAGAGGAAGGACATGAAACACAAAATGTGTGGCATTTCCCCTGCACAACCCACAACAACACAGCACGCCAGGGAAATCCCAGCTCTGGCCGACAATCCCAGTCAATCATAGAATCATAGAATGGTTTGGGTTGGAAGAGACCTCAAGCATCATCGAGTTCTAACTTCCCTAGAATCACAGAATCATAGAATGGCTTGGGTTGGAAGGGACCTCAAGGATCATCAAGTTCCAACCTCCCTGCCACTGGCCAATGGTCAAAGGCCAGCTTGCTTCAGCAGTGTCAGGATTTTGACTCTATTTCCTATATGGAACTTGGGCACTCTGTTTTGTGAGGAGCAATGGTGGCTGGTTTGTTTTGCAAAGCACAGCTAGATGTGCCATGATGCCTGCCTTCCATGTTGGCACAAGGCAATGACTTGGGCATCATCCTTCAGAAATCTCCTGTTGCTAAGCCGTACCTTTACAGACCCGATTTCACTGCATCCCTGTACTTGAAGACTTTCTGAAACGCAGCTGTTAACCCCAAGGTGTATCTCCTTACATCTCTGAAGAGAAAACACTGGTTCATTAATTTAGTCATTTCACCTGGGAAGGATCAAATCTGGAAACTTTTTTTCCCCTGTTCTCCTTAACTCGGTAATTACACTGCCTGTGAGAAAACAGAGCAGAAAGGAAATTACTTCTAAAGGACATGGTAATAAACGTGTCCCGTATATCACCTCGCTGGGCTGTGTTTATTATTAACTTGGAACGGGAGCTGATGAGAGCCGCGGTGCGGGAGCACGGCAGCCCGGTCTCCCCAGGTATGCGGCTCCAGATCATAGATTGTCCCACAGCCGTGCCATAGGGCCCTGGTCCATGTGGCAGACCCCATCCCAGCGAGGGAGCTGGGGATCCTACTGCTGCATACATTTCTGCACAGCTCAGCAGCAAGGAATTCCCTAGCACTTTCCCCTTTGCTAATTTCCTGTAACAGAGGATTCGACTAATTTTAATTAAACCACTATGTACTGCGAATAACTCCTCTGACTTCATGCTCATGCCAGATAATAGAGATCAAAATCTGCCTTGCAGTGCCTCCTCCTTGGCAGCTGTCAACCTGATGAACTTCAGCAGTGGTGAACGGAGCTCCAGCCCCTGGAGAGCTCAGCCTAAGGACCATGGTGTGGTGTTGAGTCTCAGACAGGACTTGCAGGGCAGTGGGTGAGAAATCCTTAAAAAAATCTCATAAGTTTCAGCATAATCAAGGTTTCATCTTTATCTCTAAAGCTTGTATGCATTCAGGCCAGATTTGCCATCCTGCTTCAGGTCACTCCCAAGGTGAGCCATAGAGTTATTTCTGCTAAACAAGTAGTTACTTAATCTGGGTGCACTGCTGCTTTGTGTAAGTGGATTGCTCAAAAGCAGCTGCCTTGCTGAGCTGGATATGGCCAAAACGTGATCAGATTTATCTGTTGAAATAATTTCCTCCGTATTATGACTCTTTCCTTCACAGTAGGAGCATGGAAAGTCCACCAGCTATTACTGGTTGGCTTCTGGCTAATTCGGGAGCTAAGGAAAATGGGCACTTAGTTGTGTTTTGGGGTTCCTTTGTTTTCAGCAAAACCTGAGGTGTGAAGGTGGAGCAGCTGCACTGGGCCTCCAGGGCAGAGACGTGGAAGATGGGGAGAGGTAGATACAACCTCCCAGTGCTGGGACCCCCATTTCATTCCCTGGAGCCATCCCAGGACACTGGGACATCACGGATATAGGCAGGACATTCAGGTCACCCCTCTGGGGTCACTGCACAAAGACGAGCACGCAGGAGGGTGCTCACCATCCCCGGTGAGGAAGCCAGTGCTCGGAGGGTGGCCAGGTCACGGCAATGCCCACTTTGATCAGGGCCAGTTTAGCTCTCTGAGTCCGGTCCTGGGTCCAACACCAAGAACCATCAAAGACAGCACACACATATCCACGGCTCTTTCCCTGTGACATGAAACACATCTCTCAGGGCAGAAATTTTGAAATACGTATATTGTCCCTTGTATTTTCAGGAAATTAAAAAGATGGAATCCACCCCCAAAATATGTTTCTTCTTCATTTAAGTTAACAAGCTCCATCAAGATAGCAGTTGTTTTGTTTGGCTTCTGCCTCTGCTCATCATGTGTGTGTGTATAGCATTGTTATTTATCAGTAGTCTCCTTGGAGCTTTACAACGACGCAAAATTATGGCATTCCCTGCTCCCAGGGCTTGGTATATCAAACACAAACAAATGATCGGGGAGAACCATAACCAGTGAGCCGCTGATCTGGGCTGACCTTTGATCTGTGGCTGGGGATTCAACAAAACAAAAGGTGGCTTGTCAGGTTGTCAGGACCCTGAGTTCTAACACCACCCATCAGACAAACGGGGTACTTCAGCTACCATACAGCCCATGCACATTCTTTCGAGGATGCTAGGATTTCTTCCTTGCTTTGGGATTTTTCCCCCATACATGGCATTGTTTTGGAAGTATTTAAGCAGTGATTGTCCCTTATTTTCCTGCTTTACTGGCAGCGGTGAAATGTGGGCATAAGCAGAATACATGTGATGGTGCAAAAAAGAAATAAAAGTGCATTTCTGAGTTAAGAAAATGAACTGTGGAGCAAAGACCACAGCGTGATTACACAAGCTCATTCACTGATGGAAATAAGTGTCGTGGCAGGCAATTATTTCCAGATCTTACCATGCAAGAAAGGCAAACTGTTTGCTGGATAGCATTCATGAGGGTCAGATGATGGAGGGAAAGGCCAGGAAGACAAGAAGGAAGGCTTTCACATCCCCTTTTTCAAGCTGTCACATGAAAGAAATGCCTGCAGTAACACTCAGTGAATGTGAACAGGGGGATGTTTGCAAACTGCCAAAACATCCCTCACAGGGGCAGGGAGAGGAGGGAGAAGAAAATGATCATTAAGTAAAACAATAAGAGAATTGTTGCCATTTCATGTTATTTTTGACGTCCAGAGCTGAGTGAAAAGAGCCGGGCTTGTCCGGTATGTGTTATGTGAAGAAAACTCTGGTTGCTATTATAGGTACTGCATAGACTTCTCGCGCTGTTAGCGAGGGGCAACTCCACGCCGTTGCTGGTTCTGTGCCTTGGCAGCCAGCAGGATCCAGTCACAGCAGGAACAAAGTCAGAAAAGGTCTTGGACTTCACTCACTGCCCCTTGAAAAACAAAATAGCAGCACTAAAAGGGCAAAGATCAACCCCTTGGAGGGTCCAGAGCTGCCCCCCTTGACTACAGAGAGGACCTAAAGCTACGGTGCTCTGAAGGCAGCAGTGGGGTGTCCCCAGCCAGCTGGGGTGGCTCTGGGCCTGCAGGCAGGCCTACAGCCCCGTCAGCGCAGGATAAGGCAATGCTGCTGAGAGAGCTCCTCGGGAAACGCAGCCCTTCAGACATAACCAAGTGGGTCCTGCTCTGCATAGATAACAGACTGAAAAACAGGAAACGGGGTCAGGAGCAAACAGCCAGTTCTCACAACGGAGGGTGACAGCAGTGACCTTCCACAGGAGTCGGCTGCTCAGCATCCTCGTGAAGTGCCTGGAAAGGGTGAGGGGAGAGGAGATGGAGGCTGCTGATAGAAAGTCAGTGAGGACAAGGACAGGCTGTGGGAACTGCAGGAGGGTAAGTGCTCAGTGAAAGAGCAGACAAGATTCAACAGATATCTGCAAAATTGGGCTGGGGAGCAGTCCTGGTTCCTATGGGCTCTGCATGGATCACTGCCAGCCAAGGGTCAGGTCCTGCACTTGGTGCCCACCAGCGCACGGGCTCAGGACTAAGCAGCAGTCACAAGAGCAACGTCAGCACCAGGAGCCTGTGGGAAAGGAGCCAGGGGCTGTCAGGGGAAGCAGCACAAGCACTTGCCCTGTTCTTCCTCCTCCCAAAACACCTGGATGCTGCTGGAGGTGGACACTGGACTGGGAGCAGCTGTGATCCAACTCATGTGGACACAGCAACCTTCACCTCAGCACACACCTCAGGTGGGGTGACCCTGCACCACGCAGTGCCATGGATACGGCCTTCCTCTCTCCACGCCCCGTAATATGGGAAAATAATCAAATATGTCTTTCCATAAGGACAGAACAATCCCAATCAATGACTGAAGTTGCTCCCAGCCCTTAAAGACGTGCTTTAAAACATCAATACCCAAACCAAACACCGGAATATTGGCCTGCGGGAAGGTCTATCACTTCATGAGATGAAAGTTGATTTTTAAATGGGGACATGGGGCTTGGTGGGACGTGCATGGGGTTTGGTGGGACATGGACACGGTGGGGAATGGACATGGAGTTTGGTGGGGCATGAGCGAGGCATTTGGTGGGACACTTGGCAGTGTGGAGGGTGTGCAGAGCACACAGGGACACACATGAAGGTGCATGGGGGACATGGCATGACATAAGGAAGGTACATGTGAGGGTGTGGAAACCATGAGGGTGATGATAGACACATGAGAGTTTGGTGGGACGCAGGAGCACAAAAGGACATGTGGAAGAGCATGGGGGACAGGTGTGGGAGGACAACAGGACTGTGGGGGTGCAGCAAGACATGAGGGCACAGGGGACACATGGGCGCGGGGGGGCATATGGGAGCATGAAGGGAGATCTAGGGGTGGGCAGGTGTGACATAGGTGGTGGGATGCCCAAGGTGGCACCGTGGGGACACACCAGGGCAGTGGAAGGGATACACAGGGTTTCTCAGCCAGGTACTTTTGCCTGGCATTCTCTTCGAAAGGGAGGGGAAAATCTGCCTGTTCACCACATCGCGTGCATCTGCCCCAGCAAAACCTGCAGAGGAAGCGTCAGACCCTGCCCTGAGGGAAAAAAAAAGTGTGCGAGTGCGTATGTCTGTATGCATATTTATGTAAACACAGACGTGTATTTGTGTATTTTCTCCCCATTGCTCATTAAGGCTGCGGGAAGGAGGAGGAGCTCACAGACAAGCAGCTGGGTGCTGTCTCCTGGGACTGCTCGAGCAGAGCCGCTTGCAGAGGGGCTTCTCCTCAGCGTCTTTGGCCACTGAAAGTTTCAGTGCTGCACCACCCTCACAGCTCTGAAGATGGCCTGAAATGCTTTGAAAGGAAATACCTTGCAGCTCCTGATGACTTCCAGTTTGTGGCAAAACTGGTAGCTTTGCTTTCTTTCCAACGATCTGATATAAAAGGTCAAATATTATGAATCATTTTTAAATGCAGCGTTTCTGCAGCCCAGCACTTTTCCAAAACTAAAAAGTGAGGGTGCTCTTGGGCTGTTTCTTTTCATGTTTACTTCAAAACAAGTGGATGTGCTTTTCTCCTTCCCTCCTGCCACCCGTTGATGTGCAAAGCAGTGTTTCGGCATGGAGCGGCTGTGACTAACAGCAGGAGTCACACCCAGCAGCACAAGCAGCCCACGGCTTTCTGCTGTCACCTCAGCACCTCCTCTGCCCGCTGTCCCCAGGGGCACGGTGGGGACCTGCCCTGGGACCCTGTCTGTGGGGAGCACGGAGGGGAAGGGGCTGGCATCACCTCCATGGAAAATGGGAAGAAAGAGGGAAAATGGGAAGGCTCAACAGGAACTCCGTCACTCTTCAGACACAGGGGAAAGAAGCCAGCCTGTTGCCTTTGAGTGTAAAGAGAAGTTATCGGTACATGGATGCTGCTAGCTTGGTCCTGGCAACATCTTCAGAGAACACCTGTTTTTTTCTTTCAGTTGTAACCACGATGATAATTGTATTAATTCATATTAATTGTATTAGTTCCTAATTAATGTTTAACAAAGTATTTAAAACTTGAATAAAATAATAATACAAGGAAGTATTAGTACTTAATTCTTATAAATCCTTAACCTGTTCCGTGAGCACCGTGCTGGCAGTATGCACGAAAGCGAAACCCAGCAGCCCAAAGTGACCGTAAATTCGTGAACTTCTCCTTCCTGTGTTCCCCCGCAGCCCCAGCACCCTGCCTCGTGCTGCCTCATTGTCCTGACTTGAAGTAAACTGAATAGAAGTTGCGACATCTCAGCAAATGCCGCATGAAGATATTCCTGGCAAAGGCTGAAAATAAAAGAATTACTTGAATGGGATCCGAGGGAGGGGTTTAACAGCTTGGCTGTTGGCTGGAAGTCGGAGCTAGTGGGGGGTGCCCGTACTGACAGTGACTGCGGCACCTCAATGAGAGAAAAAGAAGAAACCTCCTGGGAGAGAAACTCTATTGAACCACTGAAGCTTTCAGATCTCGGAGCATCCTCTATTGTATTTACAGCTCCTCTGTGACTAAACATTATTTTCCAATTACTATATTTTATTTTTTTCAGTTGGGCTCCTCATCCTTTCTTTGAAGCAATGTGACCGCACAGCAAACTGTTTTTGAGGAGTGTTTGCTGTTTGAGGTTAGAAGCTGAAACCACAGAGTTCCTTATCTTGTCTTTCTGTGCCTGTTTTCTTACGAGCTAGCAGGGCAAAAGAGCAAAGCGCTAACAACCGAACTCTCCTGCTGTTGCTCTCCCACCCATATCTGCCATGGTCAGGGGACCCAGCTGCAGGTTCTGCTGCCTGCAGACCAAGCATGGATGTGCCTTGAAGGGCATCAGCAGGTGGAAAGCAGTCACCAGCCTGGCATGGTTCCCTTGAAATCTATGTTTGTTCCCTGGGAAAAGCTCTGGAAAAACGCAAAAAGTCCGTTTTGGTGCTTTTTACTTGAGTGCTGCCAAGTCTTGCTGCTGAGTTGTCGCAGCACTACACTGCAGGGCATGGGGCTGCAGGTGGGAGTCTGCTGTGGGTGGGTCACTGCCGCCGCTGCTGCCTGCAGCAGCTCTGCCAGCACTGGGGAGCAGACCTTGCGCTGAGCACAGGTGGCAAAATGTGCTCCTGTGGTTTGAATTTAGTTGAGGCACATCTGGGAGGAGACACTTCTAACTGGGCTGAACTGGGCCACCTCTCCAGGCTGCACCGTGTGCTGTTGGTACCCGCAGACCCTTCCAACCTGCGCAAGCATTCAGAGGCCTTGAAGTGTGTTTTGCAGGCAGTTTTTTTCCACACACTCCAGTAGTCACGCTGGATATACCCCAGCATCTCCTCGTACCTCTCAGAATCACTCGGGTTCAACGAAGCTCGGTTCAGTAATTAGTCTTCACTTTTAACAACCACCAAACTTTGTCTTCCACAGATTTCTGACTCTGTGACCTTCAACTAAGCAGGGAAAGAAAAAGGGAAAAAAAAAAAAAAAAGCAGCAGCTTCTTAGGCACATGTGCTACGTTCCCGTTCCTCCCCATGACAAGCCATACAGCCATGCAAGCACTGGGGGCAGGAAGACCAAACACCACCTCCCATGTGTTCATCACATCGCCGGTGGCAGTGGCAGTGCTGAAGCCCTCGTAGGGATGAGTGGCACAAAGCCCACCCCAACCCCGGGGCACCTGGAGCACTGGAAGGCAGAGGAGGAGGATGCAGGGGCAGCAGGAGCATGTCATGACCCAAAGAAGTCCATAGCCAAAAAGGCAGCCCCATTTCCTAAAACTCACATCCAGACTTAGGAGGGAGATGGCACGATTGTTCCAGTGGTAAATGATGGCCTCCATCGATGGATTGATTTCTGAGCAAAAACATTTGTAGTATCGAATCCTGAGAGGTGTTCATTATTTGCACTCAGCTGTCAGTGAGTTACGTGGGAATTTCACATGAGAAGCAGAAATGGTTTCATTATCTCGAGGCCCATCTCAAAAGCACAGCACTGATAATTGCCTCTGCTTAGCTCTGGCTCTCAGAAAATCAGACTTCACTCTTGCACAAAATAGCCACAGGGGCTGTATTTGGACAAACATTTCCTGCCCATGGGAGCCCTTTGTGAATCGCACGTTGAGCTCTGTGACCCTGGCCAGCCTCAGCCAGGCCCTCACGGTCCCAAATGGCCGCACCACAGTGCCTGCAGGGCCCCCACCCACCTTGGCAGGGCTGTCCTGGGGCTGTGTGCAGGGATGAGGGGCACAAAGCTTGTGGTGCAGGTGGGGAACCCCGCTTAGGTGACACCAGCTGTCTCACGTTTTGCAGGACAAGCCACCAGCTGGCTCTTGCAAGCTTCTCGACCAGGAACACACCTCCTCTGCTGGGATGTCTCCCAGCCATTGGGCTGCCCAGAGCTTTACTGCCAACTCTAACCTGACCAACATTCCTCCTGCAGCGCCAGGCCACTGCTCCGTATCTGCCAGCAGCGCAATTCCCTCCCTTTGTTTCCTTCAGTCACTACAGCTTCTCTCATCCTCTTCCCCCTCTTATTCCCATGGTGCCCTTCATGGCACCAAAAATTACACGTCAGAGTCTTCTATGCATTTGAGCTAGTTTCCGTATGTCTTTCCCAAACTTCAAAGGTGAAAAGCACAAACTGTGTTTCTCTACAACCTCACTAACCTCATACATTCTACCCATTAACCTTTGCTGCAGGATTGCAAGCAATGATCTTGTCTCCCTCAGTTTTTCTCCGCAGGGCACCTCAACACCCTGCTGACACCCCCAAGCACTGCTCTGGGGTTGGGGGGAGCAGCCCCAACAACGCACCCCACCCAAGGCAATGCGATCCACGTGTGGGAGGAGAGGTTCCTGCTGGCTCGCAGGGAGGTGGGGCGGTGGGTTCAGCTGTAGCTAACTGTTATATATCTCCAGCTAACGTCCACATATCTCATCCAGGGTTAAACTAAGGCTACAAAGTGCACACGAGCTGAAATCAGCCGGTGGATGCACAATGCCATGAAGTGTCCTCACCTACCCAGGCAGCAGTGGGACACCAAAGCCCATCTCAATGAGCTGAGGCTGCTGGGAGAATCCAGCGACGCCTCCCTTCCCATTTGTTTTATTTGCTGATGCAGCTATCACACAGAGGGAGGGACTGACAGCTCTTACAGCATGTTCTGCACCAAGGGCTGAGGAACATCTTTCTCCCAGATGCTCACAGCACATTTGAGGACTGCAGGCGCCAGGCCGGGCAGCCAGGCCTGCTCCTCTCTCAGTTTCTCCCAGGTCTGTCCCTTTAGCAGTTTTCTTTGCCAGCGCTCAGAGAACGCCGTGCTGGGGTGTGACATCCCATCAGCTGTCCCCACCTGACCCCATCACAGCAGTGTCCCTACCACATGTCCCTGAAAGCACTCAAAACCCATGGCTGGCAGCAGCCAGAGCTCAGCCCATTGCCCCAAGGAGGCTGGAAGCACCCTGGGGGCACCGTGCCCCTTCCCATCCCCTTGACAGTCCTTTTCTCTGCTCTTTTCCTGTGACAAATTCACCCTGCTCTGTCTGCGGAAAGTACTGGAACGGTTCCATTCCCGTGGTGCTTTTCTCCTTCTCCGTCCCTCTCAGCAGGCTTGGATCGATTCAATTCCCCTTTATTTTCTTTCTTCCCAGTGCAGCTTCCTTCAGTCTCAGCTTTTTGGCTGATGCTGGGCTTGAAATCTGCTTTTCCTCTTCCCAACGCGTCCTCCTGCAGTAACCCTTTGTGCACCACAGGCTTGCATGCTGTCCCAGCTCTCATTTCCCCTTGTTCTCACAGGGCCGTGCTGATGTGACGACAATGCGAGCGTTTGTTTCTGGACACTGTTCGCTGTGTGTACACCACAACACCATTCTATTTGACGCTGGAGTTTTTAAAAATATTATTGTTATGACAAAGGAATGCTTATGCACAGCCCTGTGACGTCTTCCCAAATAGCCAGTGCCGAAGGCTTGAGTCAGTCCACTGATTCAGGCACCTACTGGAACAGACCCCACCGAGCCACAGTGAGTGATCTCAAGTTCATGCTTGTAAACAGCAGACCAGGCAGCTCTCCAGGGTTTTGTTTTGGCTTGAGAAATGTATGCACCCAAAATATGTTCTTGTTCATCTCAGTTTTTTTGTTTTGTTTTGTTTTTTTTTTTAATGTTAAACAAACCAGCAGCAAGAGTCACCAGTTGGACTGGCGGACCTCATCTCTTTATAAGCAAACCCCGAACTCAGTGGTTCCCAGTCCTGCTCTAGGAGCAGTCCCATGGAGACTCCATCCCCTGCACACCTTCAAAACAACTCACCCTGTTCCGTTTCAAAGTTGAGGAAGAACATTTCACCGTGCCTACCACTCAGTTCCCCTGCTCTCCAGGCTTGCCTGTCACCAGGACCAGGAGGAGAGGTGTCTCCTTCCACCAGCCAGGGGACATCCCAGAGAAGCCACTTCCCCTGGAGCAGGTTCCAGTGCCCAGCGGTGTGGACAAAGCCTGAGCTAGTGACTCCCCGAGAGACAAAGCAGCGTCGTGAGGTTTCTCTTCATGACAATTTGGAAGGAAGAGCGTGGTTTTGAGTTACCTGGAAAGTGATAAGTGATGTCTAGGGAAAGCACTCTCTAGAAATGTTTTTTCCTTCTTTCACTTCATAGAATCACAGATTCATAGAATCACAGAATGGTTTGGGTTGGAAGGGAACTCAAAGCCCACCCCTTTCCACTCCCCTGCCATGGGCTGGGTGCCCCCCACCAGAACAGGCTGCCCCATCCAGCCTGGCCTTCAGCACCTCCAGGGATGGGATATCCACAGCTTCTCCGAGCAACTTTTCAATTTTTCCTTTCTTTTATTTTTATAGTATTTTATGGCATTTCATTAGTACTGCACATTATATAAGAATATTGTACTTTTTTTCTTCTGTTTCATTTGAAAACTATTAAAACCATCTGCCACTTAGTAAACACTAACATATTTTCTTTTCTAGATCAAAGTGTCTCCTGTCTGTGTTGTAGTAGAAGTTTGACATTATTTTTTTTTACAAGACAGTCAGGAGACACTTTGATCAGGTGCCAAACTGTTTCGCTACAACAAACAGGCAACACTCTGAGCTAGAAATGATAAGATGTTATTATGCACTGTGATGATTTCATGACATGTCAGCGGTAATGTTAGGGGAAAAAAAGCCCTACATAACATACAACATTCAAATATCATTGTGAGATTCCAGATTTTTTTTTTTAAATGAGCACGCATGAATTGAAAGCATGCTTTCTATATTTTGCCTCCACATAACTTTGACTTTTTTTAACGTTTTTAACCAGTTTTTAATCCTTCTCCTTTCAAAAAAAATCAGTATCTTCTGTCAAAAATGCTCCATTGAAAAGATTCTGATGGATTTGACTTAAAAAGCTTTTCCTGAAAGACTTTTCATGCACAAAAGATTATTGTCCCTGTCAGAGAACAAAAGAATCACCTGCTGGCTTTTTTGTCATTCCTAAATAAATTAATTGCTCTAAGATTATCCCATCAGTGTTTCTCAAACACGGCGCTCCCCACTGGCCCTCATACCCGTGTTTTCCTTTTATGCGGCAATGTTCCTCTCCACGGAGAGCCCCTGGCTTTGCAATAACAAACACTGAAGCTACACACTGAGAAGAAAGCATGCACGTTGTCATTTCTGTCTTAATTTGCATGCTGACAAGGAAAAGGGCTCTTCCGTAGCCATGTACATCTCCCCTGCCCCTCTGCACAGCACCAAGCCCCTGGGCACCAAAGAGGAGCTGTGCGTGAGTGTAGGCACGTGGCCCCGAACATGGGTGTTGTGTGGGGAGGACGTGGAGGTGACCAGCTCCTCTCCCTCCTGCTGAAAGCAGGTCTTCTCCTGGCCAGCGGATAGGTGCAATCCCAGCTTTCCCTGGGGACAACCACGCCGGAAAGGCTGGCTGTCTCCTATGGGCATCCACGGCCCAGAAAAATGGCAGCAGAAAGGCAGCAGCGTGGACAAGGAGAGCCTGTCTCACTAGCGGGGAGAGATGGGCACTGCTCCGCCAGACATCCACCTACCACACCCTAATAGAGGAGAGGAACGGCAGATACCCAAAATTTACTTTGCGATTATACAACAATTTTAAGGAATCAAGGATGACTCTGTCAGAGAAATCGGTCAAGTGTTGCATCAAAGAGAAGTTCAGCTGGGTGTTAGAAAAGAAACCTTCATCAACACTGGCTGCCCAGAGGGGCTGTGGGATCTTCATCCTTGGAGGAATTCTCAAATCAGCTGTACACAGCCCTAAGTGACCTGCTCCAGCTTGGCTCTCGTCATTGGATTAGATGATCTCCACAGGTCCCTTATAGCTTCAGCCACTCTACATCTGTGTTATGAAACCCCTAAATATAAGTGGGATGAATCCCAGCTCTATAGACGACAAGTCTGAGGTCTGCCTGACCCTGGGCTCATGTCCCACTGCAGCAGTGATGTTGGCTGTACTGGTGGCAATGCAAACCTCTGCATCCAACACCTGAGATGTGTCATTCGAGGAATAGCACTCAATCCTTCCAAGACGAAACCCTCAGTTTCTCAGATAACATAATTTCAAAACGTGTATTGGAACCAGCCTCAAGTCGAAGGGCTCATATCACACAGCATAAGGTCACCAAGAGACCACAGGCAGCGCTGACCTTCGGGCGTTTCATCACTGGAAGTGTTTGTAACAACAAAGCCACATGCTGGTGCAGCGTCAACACACAGAGCATGTCCAGCAAACAGCCCTGCCACCACACCCCAGGGTTTTGTGTCAGTATGTGCAGTACAAACAGAGGTCAAGGATGGACACTCCACATTTAGGTCTGCTTTCCTCCCCTGATGCATTGGGTCAGGGTGGGTCACTGTCCCGAGAATGACTCCAGCATCTGCATAGCACTCACTGCTCGAGCTCATCTTCTCCATTTTTAAATAGGCTATTTAGAAACAAAAGCTGTAGTATCATGTACTATTGCCATTTCAATTCTATTTTAATATGCAATAAATCATTATTGAGAGAAAAAGACAGAAATCCAGACTGGGAGGCTAGACATCTGGATCCAACCAAAAGGAATTCAAGTCGGGTGTTTCATTCCCCAGGGCTACCTCAAAATTCACCACTTCCATGCTTTTCCTCCCAGAAGACTGCTTTCAAAAGTGCATCAGCACTAGGCAAAGTTAGTTTATTTTAGAAAGCTGAGAATTCAGTGTTTTCTCCTCTATAAAAAGAGGACCCACCTTCCATAGGCTGTTTACTGTCAGCTTGCCTGCTGGCATTTCTCCCCATTATGTCTCCTTCTCTAGGCAAAAATCACAGTTTCTCACTGCTCGTGATGGCCTGGTACCCCATGGGGTTATCCATTAGCTCATGCCATCCTTCCAAGCATCCTGCATGCAGGAGGACCCAGAAGACCACAGAGCCCAGCGTGCCCAATGGTGCCTCTTCACCGAGAGAGAGAAGTGACCGGGAAGAGACTCCCAAAGAGCCCATCTCTTCCCAGATGAAAGTGTTCTGAAGTGCGGCCGTTTGCCAGCTCCAGACCACCTCATGTTCCTCAGCTCCCATCTAGTTGCTCCTAATCCTGCCTAGCCTCCAAACCCAGTGAGGACCAAGCGTGGTTGGGGGGTTACAGCCATCACAGGAATGGGAGCCACAGATGAAACCCAGCACCCTGAGGCCAGCGGGTCTCTGCAGTAACATTCCAGGTCCCAAATGTGTCACTTGCCTTATCTACTCCTAGAACACCTTCTCATACAATGTTTGTGCCTTTCCCAGAACAACAGGCATCTCTAGAAGGACTGGTCAATCATTCCACTGCTCCCCTTTGACGTGCCTGGCCCCCATGAAGAGAACAAGGAAGAAAGTGCTTCCCATCCATGCACTCCAGCAAAGCCCTTTGTCTTAGTCTGGTTGGGAGGCATCTGCTGAACGGCAACGTACAGCATGTTATGTCTCTCTATTTGCATGGTTTGGGGAAACAGTCTGATCACACAGCCACCTTCCAGATGGAGCAGTCCCACATGAATGCAGACCTTTGTTAGCGGTTGCCAGACATAACGCAGTACACGAGAGATGCCTATGTGGAATCACAGGGTTGGGCTGTTGTGCTTAATCATTCTGATGGTGGTAGGATATGGCTGCCTAAAGGGCTGTCCCCTTGGAAACCTCCCCGTCCACACATTTGATGACACTCAAGATAAACCAAATCTCTGGGCAGGCTCATGATGGATAGCAGTTCTACAGGGGAGAAAGCAATCTAACTTCTATTTCTTCAAATAACAGCTCTCCCCTTGTTTGACATGCTCCTGATGTAGCCCTGCACAGCCTGCAGCACACAGAGAGGACTCGAGACGGGTCGTTACTGTGGCTGGCTATTTTTGTTGGAAATGGCTGTTGCTATTTTTCCGTCTCGTTGATTTAGTCAGTGGGTTTCCGGAGAACAAAGAAGTCAGTGCTTTAACTTGACCCTTCATTGTGAAATGCAACCTGAGATTTGGGAAACTCATGGTCAGAAGGTTCTGGCTGCCCTCGCCGTTGGTGGCTCCATGAGGGAATGCTGAGGACTGTGTGGTTACAGTCCCACTGGGGATGGAGGGACCCCAGCCCCAACTGCCTGAGTCTGCTCTGCAAGAGCCCTTTCTCCAAGGAAGCCATCTAACGCAGACTGGTTGGTGCTGTACAATACCCAGATAGCAGATCCTGGAATAAAAGCACTTCAGAGAGCCTTTGGGGATGAAGGAACAAATGTCATCGTTTCCGAAGCAAAAGCAGGCTTCAACCTTGTGAGGTTCAGTACAGATGTGAGACACCATTTTGGGTACTGCTTCTCTTTATCTGTCCACATAGCTGCAAGCAGCCACTCTTCTCTTTCATTTTTGTGAAAAATGGATTGCGCCCTTTACTCCTTCCTTAAGGAAGAGGCCAAACCGCTTTTTATGATCCTGAACTATGTGGCCACTTGTTCCCTCTACAAAAACAATTTGTGTTTTGAGGTGGCTATTTGCATATAATACAAGTCACAGGACAAAATACCCCGGGTACAAAAATGCTCCTTAACAGAGAAAGTGATAAAACATACTGAAGAACAAGGATCCAACATAATCTTAGATATCACAGAACTGTCACAGATGAAGAAAAACCCTTCAGCCCCACTTTGTGAACAGGGAAGACTAACCTTGTATTTCTGCTTAACCTCAAACCCTTAATTAATTTGTTGCAGGATCAAAGACAGCTTGTGAGAATGTCAGAGCACAGGGGAGAAACTTCGTTCCAAAATAGTTTCAGTGCTGTCAAAGCATCCCAAAAAATCATAAATCAAGCTTGACGCGTAATTTAATCTTAAGAAATAATGTGGGACTTTTTCTTTTATTTCTTTTCTGCTTTCTGTCTCTGTATATTGCAGCTCATTGATATTTTGAGCTCTCTTCCTCAGAAACCAAAGGCTGGAAGGTGACTCATTGCTAATAGAAGGTAAAAGCCTCCTAGGAGCAATGTGATTTCGGGAGATCAGACTACAATGGTAAATTCAGATGCAGCTGGCATTATGATAAGGTCATCGGAAATTAGCAACATGGAAGGTGCACTCTGGGTGTCCTTCTAACACAGATCATAGCTGATGTATCTCTGTCTGTACTGACGTCGCTAGGAGCCTCATCAGAAAACTTTGGAGTTAAGTGTAAGGTAGAAATTACATTTTGACAAAGTTTAGACCAAAAGCAAGGCATCGTTTTTCTTCTTGTTCCTTTTAGAATGAAAAAGGAAATAAGGAATTGATGCCTATGACATTCACATGCACCACCTCAGAAGGGTGTACATTTAAGACTTTCCTCGAGTGGGCTTGACTCTCAGCCCTGCCAGGGTTACACTCTCATCTGAGGAAGAAAGTAAAGCTTTGACCAGAAATGAAAGCATCCCATTTAATTATGTCTCATCTAATGACTTGCCTGCAAAAGTGAAGTAAATCAATGTTAGTAAGGGGTGCCAATAACCCAAGTCCCCTCGTGTTCCAAAAGAGGAGCAGCGTGTGAACCCTGGGGAGCCTAGAGAGACAGCCCAGGAAGAGACAACGAGGGAAGCATAGCTCTGGCTGTCACACACAGAGATTGGGGCTGCATTGTGCTGTAGGATTTGTCACAGAACATGTGGAAGCGCAAGGGTGGAAACGAGCTTTAATGCATGACTGAAGGACACGTCCAATGGCAATATTTAAACATCCAGGTGCAGAGTCCATTTGGCAAAGACCCTTAATTGTCAGCTGTTGGAAGGTGACAAGATGCTTGGAGTCAAGGATAGGTCTGCCCCTTCATTCACCATCTGCTGATGGCCTTGGCCAGTTGGAGGTGCTGGGCTAGACAGGATGAGTCAGCCCTCACCCATAGCCCAGGTGAGAGTGCTGTAGATGAAAAGTGCACCGAGATGCTCAATGCACAGCGAGCAGAAAGCATTGCTTCAACTGTAGCAACATCAGTGGTACTGGTTGGATTAATAGGAACAGCCACTGCTGAAACACAGCAGTGTTCACACCAAGAGATACCATGATTCTAGCAATGAGCTTCTTCGTCTCTAACAAAAACGAACACCTTTAAGAACATAACAGCATTCCTTTCATCAGCTTTCAAGGGACAAGTCAGCAAACAGCGTGCTAGTACCACGATGCAGCATTTTGTGCCAGGCTCTTCGCTAAGCTGTGTGGTTTCCAGTCACACCTGGGCTGCTGGGGCTTGCACTTCATCAGGCAGGAGCTGGAACAGTGATGAGCTGCCACGTGCTGATGGGATGACTCCTTGTTCACCCTGTGCTGGAGCTGGGTAAGATTTTCATGACCAAAGCCAACAAAAATCACCATGCATAGAATTGTCCTTGCCTTCTGCAGTATGGTTTTTTTTGTTGTTTATTTTGGTTTGGGTGGATGCTGTTATTGTTGGTTTGGCGGGTTTGTGGTTTGGGGTTGTTTTTGTTTTGTTCTCATTGACTCATTCTTCTCCATTAATTCAAATGCCTACCTTAAATTTATTTTGAGAAAAATAAAAGAAAAATAAAAGGACCCAAGCCTCTTGCAAACAACATCATTTAGCATCCTGCTAATTTTCACCTCCATCACAACAGTGCTGTTGTCTCCACCTCCAACACTGGGCACAGCACTTCAGGAAGAAGATGGAAGAGAAGAGCACCAACACCAACCAAAAACGTTGATAAAGTCACTTTCCCTAGGCTACTGAAACACTCTCCCATCTTCTGTGGGGCTTTCCAGGCAGTAGGCAAGGGGAAGGCTTGGTGCAGACAGGCTGCAGCAGCAAGCTGGGAAATACCAAGGCCATGAAACACCAGTAGCAGTTCAAGGCTGCAGTAAACACACTGCTCAGATATGACGTTTCCAACATGGGCGTTGGCATCCAACAGGTCACATCAGAACATGACAACTCCTGTAGTTGTCCTGTATCTTAGATCTACCTGAGCGCCTCCAGCCATGACTTACTGGTATTTATCCTAGGCTGGAGCTGTGTCAGTTTCCCTACGTGCCCTGGCAATACAGCACTGCCCTTCCTTGGAAAGCATGAGTGTATTCATAGCCCTTAAGAAGTAAACAGGATTAATCGCTTGCTGAGAAAACAGGCTGTCCTGGCTTAGGTCCTCCACACAAACGCATTAAATGGGTAGCTGGTGATCATTAAAAACATGACTGAACCTGACCCACCACCATTCTCAACTGGGTCCGAAGGTGAAGCCTATGGAGACGGGAAAAAGGGCTAGGGAACGTTTTCCTACACCACCCACAAGTATCTACCTTTGCATCCGCTCCTCATCTCACCCTGACAGACCCAAAGCACTTTTATTGTCCAAATTGGGGTGAATCCCTTATAAAGGGCAGATGGAAAAGGGTTTGGGCCGTGGCTGCACAGCACTGACCAAGGCCGGGCTGAATATTGTCACTGCTGCATGCTCCCCTTGTCCTGTTCCGGAGCTGGACCACACGCGTTGTGGGAAGTTCTACATGAAGCAGTGCATACTGTAGCCAAGAGAATTAATGTCACAATCCTATTTGAAGAAAATGAAAAATATGTTCTCAAATACAGAGCAGATACATCCAATCTCCTGGCATGAGGCACAGTGCTCTCCATCCTGCCCCCAGATCAGGGTGGTACAGCAACCCCTGTGTTGAGGTCAGCCCATTGGCCTGATCCCCATCTGTTTTTTTCCTCTCAGAAAACCCTTCAATCTGCTTTTCAATCAACCAAAGAACTGAAGGCAGCAAAGCTTGCAGCGAGATGCAGGCCACATCCAGTCCCACGCACTCACCTTTGCTTCTCTCTTCTCTTCTGGTGTGGAGTTTTTGGTCAACAGCATCTTTTGCAAGCAGAAGCCCACACAAACCTTCCTTCCAACTGCTTTCACTTCTGATTTTGTGAGCCTTTATAATCAGCTCTAAGAAACACTTTAAACAGGAACATTAAATCAGTTAAAAGCATCTTTCAAAACATCTTTAAGCAAGGCTGTGATACATGCCTGGGGACAGCCTGACATCCCTCGGAGGGCACCTTCTTCTCTAGGGCAGCAGCTCACAGGGAAGATCAAGGAAAGATTTCTGAAGAGCCATTCCTCATCCATGCTCAGTGCTTGGGGCTGGTGGCCTGGAGGCAACCACCAACGCATTTACAGCACTGGAGGCTGAAGTCCATGAGAAGAAAGGAGTCAGACTTGTATTAGAGTGGATATTCCCATTAACTTATCATGCTTTCATGTTCACGCAAAGGGTGCAAACAATTTACCCCTGTGGCGCTTCTGAGCCTTTCCAACCTTATCTGAGGCAGCAAGAGGCTACTTTGCAGCAACCACTTTTCATGTTACAAAGCAGGTCTCGTGGCTCCTGAATGGCACTGAGTTGCTGCCTTCTCCTCTGCTTTTCCAGGCAGCAGAAGCACTCCTAATAGCCTCCTGCGAGACACAGGTGCTCGCTTCAAGCCCCTGCATGCCACCACAGTGCCACTGCAGGCCAGAGGCCCAGCAGGGGGGTGAGCCCACAGAGGAGGCAGAAGGGGCTGAGGGTCAGAGCAGAGCCCCACAGGCTGCAGCCAGGGTGAGCATGGTGCTCTGCCAGCAGCCAGCTTCACAGAGGCTGTAAGCACAGATCTAATTGAATTGCAGATGTCTTTTCTGATGGCTATCTGGGAGCATGGCTTTGATTAAAGCAGCAGCAGAGAGGCAGAGCAGGCATGCTCTCAGTAATAAAACTAATGGAAGGAAGAATGACCACTTACTGCAGCCTCCACAGGGAGCACAAAGCAGACAGATACTCTAAACAAGATTTTTTTTGGAGATTCAAGAGCTTGGCACAAATACCCAGCTTCCACCTCCTGAAGATTCAGAATGTATGTAGGCCCAGAAAGCATCCAAGCATGATTTAAATAATCCACAAACTTATCTCCCCTTCTTCCCATTCTCCTTGAAGAATGACAGATCTTTGTTTTAAAAGGCTGATAATTTTTGTTCTCTGTGCTTTCATTACTCCCAAGATTCAGGTGGATTTGCCCTGAGCTTGCAACAAGCTGGATCTCATGAAGCCTCTTTAGATTTCAGGATGCCTTCAGAGCTCCTAAAGGGCAGAAAGCTCTCAGCCCATCTGAACTAGAAGACTGAGCTGGTGTTATGACTTCCATCCCCTCCCCCCCCCACAATGACGACTTGAACCACATCCAATACATATTACCGCATAAACACCACTGAAAAGCCACCCCCACCCAACGCAGCTGAAGACTCAAACTTCTAGATGACCTAAAAACCTGGCTAAGCTCAAGAACAAGGTTTCAGAGGACTGCTTCCCCTTTTTTCAGCTGGCTGCACCCAGGTCAGTTGTGGGGGCCTCTTGACCATGCCCCACCTGTGCTTTCTCTCGTGCCTCCTGTTCTTGCACAGCTCTCCTGGGGCCACCTCAAGGAGCAACAACCTGGGCCTGAATTTCAAGTAAAGTCCTCGCAGGTTTGCTCACTTTCCCTTTTGAACTGCTGCCCTTTTCCGATGTATTTACAATGTAAGGAAGTTAGTTTATTCACGGTTTGGCTTTTAACTTCATTGTTGAGCTTGGCCTTGCTCCTGTTGGAAACTGGACCCTGATTCGGGAGGGCAGTTGCCAGTGTCTGCTGGAAACTCCTTGCCCCGGGATTTTCAGCCGCGCTGTTTGTTGGCCTAGCTCAGCACAAAGTAAATGCAGTTGAAAGAGTCCTGCTTACTCATCGCAGCAGAAGGGTCAGCCCAGTGGCAAGTGTTTTTCAGTCTTCTCAAACACACACTTAAAGCTCTGCAGCTTGTTCCAGGCTTCCAAGAGCTTCCAGCAGCCACCCTCACTCAGCTCGGATTCGCACATCTGATGTCACGCTGACCAGCAGGGACTGGAGCTGGGCGGATTTCCAGCCTCCGGCCTTGGACTTGCAATTTGCTTCAGGTCCATCCCAGTAGAAAACTCTCCAGAAAGTCAAAATGCATCATCCCGAAGAGAAAGGAAAAAGCAAGAAGTATTTCAACATCTAAAGGTGTGGACTGTTACTACTCAAGATGCTATGCTAAGCCAACCAAGCATGCCTGCATTCAGCAACCTCGAGTACTGCTATTCCACCCCACAAAGAACAAATAATAATTAGATTTGTTTGTATTCATCTCAATACATTCACTGGAGCTACAGAAATCAAGGGTGGTAACTCCCAGATAGCTCACTGGGTTCTTCCTCCAGCTGAAAGATGGGAAGCTGCCTTCCAGGCATTGATTTACTCCCTAAGAACTGGGGAGAGGCATCTCTCAGGCACTGCGCTTACTGCTATGGTTCTGTCTCCAAAGGTTTTGTCTTGATGCTCTCTGGACAGCTTTCAGACATGCAATGGAAGCCTATTTCTACTTCTCAAGCATTTACAAAGCCCTCAGAATTTGAGCAATCTGGATTTGCCTTAGAATTACTTACCAGAAGATCTTGGTTTGGAAAAAAAAATAAAAGAAAAAAGCAGTTAGAGGAAAAAATAGCAAGTTGGTCTCTGTGATAATTCATTTACATCAGTTTATCGTGATGCTGTTAAAAATAAGGCAAGCGTGCAGCTGTCATCAGGAAGGTAAATGACACACAGCTTGAACACAGCCTGAACAGTTACAGCATGGCAGATATGCAGAGAACAGAAAGCCTGACAGATTACATTTGATTTTCACTGTGGGTGAAAATCTAAGCATTTCAGAATTCTTACAAAAAAAAATCTGGTGGGAAAAAAAAAAGGTGGTCTTGACTATTGAAGCTGTTTGATTTAAAGTGCTCTGAAAAATGATTTGTTACAGAACAAAAGCAAAAATCAAAACAATTCATTCCAGAAGTATTACAACACAACAGACTGAGAAGCCTACTCTTTGTTTTGGTCTCAAGTGAAACTTTGGTCAATTTGAGCGTTTCACAGAGAGAGGCTTCAGAGCGATTGCTAAAATCATCTCGGCACAAAGTTTTGCTGCCTCACTTCAGCAGTTTAATAAACAGCTCCAAAAGCTGGCTCCATGGTTTTAAAACAATTAAAGCAATCCTGCAAAGCATAAATGAGCAGATTTGCCAACACTGAAGCAGTGAACTAAAATTATCAATGTGTTACCTGACGTAAAGTCTTCAAGCTTCCAGACACTGTATTAAGAGAGCAGTTGAAAAAAAAATCCTGGATTTAGAATATGCTCAGGCTGTTCTTCAAACAAAGCAAAAGAAAGAAATCCAGAGGTCAATCTCATTTTTAAACATAAAGCAATTGTTTGCAAATTTTGGTGAGTGGAGTGGGTGAAAAGGCGTATCTGCACGCTAACATTGCCTTTTTATATACTCAACATCAGGGCCTGGAAGTGCTAGAGACATTCAGAGTATAAAAGCAACTGGAGACAATTAAGCCACTTACAAAGCACCAGAATTAGCATTCCTTTTGTCAGATCCAGATAATTCAAGTGCTGCTCTGCCACAAAGGCTATCATCAATTTCTAATTTTAGCTTAATCCGTCAAAAAAAAAAAAAAAAGCATCTACCCTTTCCCTCTGTTGTTTGCTCATTAAGAATCCTTTCAAATTACATACTGAATCCTTGAGAACGCAAACTACGAATTAAAGTTCACATTCCCACAGGGACACGTTCATGCAGTTGCTTTGATACGTTAATCCCAGGAAGGGTAACACAACTACTCATGCCATAGCACAGCTAAGCAGTGCTTGAACTCCTGCACGACCCGAACCCAAAACAAGAATTTAGTTCTAAACCACATAAAAAGATAGTCTGTCCTGGCTTTGAAGCCACTGCCTTCTCATTTCCTACACCTCTTTATTCCCAAAACATGACATTCCCAAGCACTGTCTCTCCTGATACTTCAACACACTGGCGTGCAAAACACCCCGTAACAACGCTGTAATTAACCTTTACGTTTTAAGTCCAATTCCAGCATTTAAATTTTATAACGGTGCTTTCAAGTGCAAAACCCTACTACTCAGCAAAGGACTGTCACTTTAGGTTTCATCTCATCAGCTGTGAACACTGCAAGTACCCGGGATTCACAGCACCAGAGAACACTGCAGAACTGCGAACCCCTTCGCTATCCCAGCTGTAGGCTACAACCATGCCACACCTGCAGTCTTTCACTGGTACATTTGCAGGCTTAGGCTTGGTTGTATTTTAATCATGATCACCAAAGAGGAAAGAAGCGTTTTTTCCAAACTGGAGGGAAACTGCTCTATCTTCATGCAGAACTGGAAGTTCTCCTCCACAATCTCAGAATGCAGAATTCATACTTTGTGCCAAGTTCACACCATTTCAATTCACAAACAAAAACCAAAGAATCGAGAGCTGTAGGTGCGAAAACGAGATATTCTTGGACATCCACAGACGTCAGCTTCAGGAGTGCTGCCCCCGCATCTGCCACGCTGAGCAGCAGGGTGGCTCCCAGCATGGGTGCAGCTTGCTGCTGGGTCTCTGCTTGTGCTCTTCTACTCACACTGGGGAGAGCACCCACGGCTCCTGGCATTTCCACAGCGCTTCCTGGTCTCCTGCTCAGGCCAAGCCCAATTGCAACATGTTGAGATGACTACAGTTAACATTATTACAGTATGCAAACAGTGATTTATCAACATTGTATGCTTTATTGAAAGTTGACAAGTGCAACAGTTAAATACATTGACGTGTTACAACTGTTTAGAGAACATGCACAAAAACATATGCATACTACTATACAGATTCATATGCAAAAATTCATACTGGGAAACCCAATTTTTTTTTTTTTTCTTTTTTTTCAATTCTTTGCTAGCGGGGACCTGGTAATTTTTGGAGTGGTTTTTCCTGTCCTGAACCAAACTACAATGAACAAAGATTTACTTCAAGATAATCAGCAGCCAGGGAACTTCAGAAGTTACACAAACAGCATAAATCTGCCAAATTCTGAACAGTTGCGTAGGTGCATTCTTATTTATGTAGCATAAAAAAA
>WBMW01003898.1:1761789-1843874 GCA_013396635.1 Penelope pileata
AAAAAACAACGCGCAATGAATGGCAGCGCGGAGGCGCGGGGAAGCCGCCCCGGCCCGAGCAGCCGCAGCGTTCCGTCGCCGCGCCGACACCGCCACCTATCGGCCCCCACCACGCTGTGCCCCTCCGAACTCCGGAGTAACGCGCCGGGGGCCGAGCTGCAGCGGGCACCGCGACCTCGGGGCACAGGGCCCAGAAGCCCTTCGGGTCCCCTCAGGGACAGAGCAGTTACGGGGATGCTGCAACCATCGGAGCTGCAGAGGGACAGAGCTGCTCCCTCAAAGCTCCCAACCAAGGGGCACAGTGCACGCCCAGAGGGAGCAGAGCCGCCTCCTATCAGCCCCACAGAACACCACACTGAAGGGCAGTGCAGCCATGCCCACCACCAGCACGCATTGCCCTCTGCACAGGTACAACCACAGCCACGCTAGTACGACTGCTGCCACAGTGACTGCACGTTAGAAAATGAGGGGAGTGATGCTGTGGAGTAACAACAGCAAAACGCTGTCATCCTCAGGCTGAATTAACAAACAACACTGCCCTCTTCCCATCTGTATTAATAAATCCTCACAAATAAGAGGGATATGATCCTCAGCCCCATGCCCACCGAAGCCATTAACCATATTCCATTAACTTCACAGGGCTTTCAGCACATTCCTCCGCTCGCTTTTAGCTGCCTACTGCCCGAGCTGTGACTCAGCCAAGCTGTCAGCAAACACGTTCTGCCCTGCCCACCCTGCAGAGAAGGCAGCCCTGAGCATCCCGGCAAGGCTGGGACAGCAGCAGGACCACCCTGGACATGGTCAGCGTGCCATGTGCTGCCCTCAGCCCAGGAACTCGGCAGGGAGGAGGCGCGAGGCAGCACTCACCATCACCCACCCACCAAGGGCAGAGGTGTAGCACCACATGTGAAGGGTGGGTTTTTGTCTTATGTTTATATCAGAAATAAAACAACCTCCAGAAGAGCTAAGGACAACACTCCTTCATGCTCCCTTTCTCCTTGCTCGTTCACAGATTCATTGATTCATCCTCCCTCGTCTTCCCACCGTGACACTGCTGTTCCGCCTCTCCTACCGCACCAGGAGAGAGGCAGAAGGAATCACAGAATGGCCTGGGTTGGAAGGGACCCCAAGGACCATCAAGTTCCAACCCCCCTGCCACAGGCAGGGCCACCAACCTCCAGATCTGGTACGAGACCAGGAAGATGTCACCCAATGCCTTCTCCCACCTCTGACACTTTGCCCATGGACACTAGGCAATATCAGACACGAGCTCCTTATGGCCTCAGAAGTGAGAAGGGCTGCCCCCACCCCTGTGCAATGCCACCCCATGCCTGTGTCATGCTGGCCCAACCCTGGGCGTGCACCAAGGGACACATGCCCAGCGCCCACCCTCCTGGAGCATCACCCGCCTTGGCAACACGCAGCCTGCACAGAGCAGCACACGCTGAGGGGGTCACTGGGAACCCACAGGGGCAGAACGCAATGTGATGCTCAACGAGGGGCTCACGTGCTTCGGTATCCAGAGAGACACTGACTGCTTACATTGAAACACACACCATAGCCAAAGACTTCTTAGCAAGCTTCACCTCTTGTAGCATTTTAGAGGTGTTTCTGCCATTAAGTTATTTCCTCTTGTCTCAATTTAACTGTGCTAAGCACTTTTTTGAAGTGCTTTTCATCTGAAGCACATAATGAGGTAAGCTCAGCACTGAGCCGTTCCGTCTCTCCTACGCAGCTCTGCTCTGGTACATTCCTGGGTGCTGTTAAAAACCTCCATCTTCCGCGTACCTTGGGCCAGTGGGCGCTGCCTCCAGATGCCACCAGCCAAAGCCTGAGACCACCACCTTCATCCAAACAAACCTCATCTTTAGGCTATGTTGCAAGAAGAGACCACGCCAGAAATCACGCAAGGAAACCGATTCCTGCCACAGCACACCATCATCTTACACAACACAGGCTCAGATCCTGGGGACTGCAGTTCTCCATGGAAGAACTCAAAAGGTTAAAAAAAAATCTATTAATTACTCAAGGATACAGAAATTGGATTCTGCAAGACAGTAAATGGCAAGTATTATTCCGCTGTACCATTCAACAATTCAAAACTGTGTATTAACAGCAAGCCCTACAGCAACAAACTTCTGGAGAACTGCTCAGAAGTACAACCTGGAGAAGAAGCTCTAGCTGCAGCTGAAATCAAGGGCTGAATGTTTATTTATTTCAAGAGCCCATGATTGTTCCCTCATCTCAATGAAGATAAGAGAGTGGAGGAGCTGTCAAAGAGGTTTTTCTCCTCAGTAAGTCAGAATTTATATGCTAAGGACCAAGGCAAAAAAAAAAAACCCAAAAGCATTCAGATAGTCTAAATTAAGAACACAGAATCTCAGCCAGCTTCCTCTTCCAGCCTCAAACTGGTAGCTGTGACTTTTCTTGAAAGGCATCAAGCCCATGAGAGGCCACTGCTCAGCTCCATAGGCAAACAAGTGTTTTATCCTCTAGTCTGACTTCTGCAGATCTCTATTTACATCTCTTCTGAATCGAAAGAGCAGTACCTCATACCAAGCACTTCTTCCATTTCCCTAATTATGTGCTTTTCTCCTAAGAAGTAATGAAGTCACTTGCATCTACGATTTGGTTTCTGAGGTTTTATACCTACAAAAAACAAGAAAAGGGAAAGCTATGCAAGATATACTGCTATATACTGTATCTGCGTGGGTTTTGTTTGTTTCTTTTGTTGTTGCCAGATGTGCAAGCAAAGCTAAATAAATATTCAGAGGGAAGAATACATACACCCTACTGGGGTTCTGGAAACAGCCCGGCAGTATCTCTGATCACAGTACAGGCACAGAAGGACCCCGCTGTGCGCTCGGCACAGGGGACCGAGGGCTGCATTTAAAGGCAGGAAGATAACCATGTAAGATCAAAAGACAAACAAGGAGTGGCTCCCACTGGCTCCTCTGAGAATAACTTCTTTTTTTTACTGGAAACTAATTGCCAAGTCAAAGCCAGTTGTTTTAATGAGAAAATTATCATGAAACTACTCATTTCAACGCTGGCAAAATAAAAGGGAAGGTCTGTATCAAGTACCTGGATATAGACAAACGCAGAGAATCCGCTCCTACGGGTCTGAGAGCACTCTGCAAGGAAATGCGAGCCACCTTACAGCTACGTTGGTGTTGGGAGAGGGACTTGGGACGTGTCTTTTCATGGGATCATCCACAGAAGACTGTTGGGCAGCGCGGTTGGGATGAAGGTTCCACGCACATCCAGTGGGTTACGTTTCCAAGTGTCAGAGCTGAGCAAGGTTTATCCTAACTCAGAACCTGGAAGAGCATCCAGATGCTCCACCACCTAAACATGAGGAAGTACACATCTGCAGCAGCATGCAGTCGGGGAACCACAAGCATCCCCAACTTTATAACCTGACCTTAAAATGAGAAAGTGTAAAAATACTTCAATTAAAAGCCTTCCTTAGCACCTGCTCCTTACCACCTACAAGCAGGATGAGATCCACTCTGTCAGTGCCCTGAAAGTTTTACATGAAACATCTGATGCAGGATTCTCCCCCACCAAAAAGCTGAACACAATCTCACTCCACACACTTCACTGCTGCAATCCCCAGGATAGCAGAGAAAAATATTTAGTGCTATAAAGCAGCACTTGTGGAAATGTGACAAAACGTCGCAATTTTAGGTCTCTCTACCCCCAAATACAGAACTGAAATTCATTTCTCCTTTCTGGAAGTCATTTATATCATTTCAGATTTGACTCTTTAAAAAAGCATTCAGTTCCCTGGCCTTACATGCAGCTTTCACGTGCAGTACTTCTCTCCAAGCCAAGGAGAGCACCTCGGAGTAAAAACCACCACGAAAGTTTAATCCCACTTATTCTCTTAACTGTGGGAGCATGGATTTCTTCAACCACATGTTCCGAAATTAAATGAAGAAAGGAAGAAAGAGAGTCACTGGAGCATTTCAAGTTACACCTAACAAAAGGAATATAGCAAGTACAGGAAGTGGTTTGGCAGCAACACAAGCAGCACTTGGAAAGCCCAGGTTCTGTGTATGAAACAGCACCTCTGACCTGGAGGGCTGACTGGGGCCAGCCAGGACCCTGGGACAGTGTCACCCCCCACCCGGTGGGATTTTGTCCCACATGAAAAAACAAACAGCTGATTTACCCTGCAACCAAGAAGGGCCACCTTACTATTTTCTCCAGCTCTTACTGCCTCTTTCCCTAAGGCTGCTGGAAGTCACCAGCTCATAACCAAGGCACACACAGCAGGAACACTACAGCTACTGACTGCACAGACCTCATTCCCTCCGTTTCCCTTGACCCCAGCCCCCATGAAGCCCGTGTCCCTCATGTGCTTTTGTTTTTACTGCTAATCCTTTCCTTCCTTTCTTTTTCCCACCTCCTCCCCTTTTTTCTAACTGTGCCCCCCGAAACTATATTGGGAATCCTGGACAATTCAGTCACACTCATCCAGAAATTATGTGGCCTAACAGCTGCCATATACTTCTCAACGAATATTTTTTCCTTTGATGGATACACTTCCACGCTTGAAACCAAGCCTGCTTTTCACACAGAAATATCTCACACCGCCTTCTTGAGGCCAAAGTTAGTTGTGGAGACAACTAGAGTTTTCCCTGCAGCTTGCACACTGATAGACTTCTCCTCCATACGTGTTTTCTGAAGATAAGGCGAGTTCAGTGCTGCTTTTCTCCCTCCGCAGATACACCGATAGAACTTCCATCCAGAAGCTTTACAGCCCCAAAATTCGGTCTCTCTGCAATCACAAGCAAATAGCTACAAAGGCATCAGCAATACCAACGGTGACCAGGTAACTATTTTTCGGAAATACTGTCCTCACCTCCTGGCTCGAACGCATTAAACAAATTCCTTCATTTCTGAGCACTGAAGGCACTACTTCAGTTCTGCCTGACCCTACGGTTTATCGTCTTTTGGTAACTTCCTAAAAAAAGTGGACAAAATACAGCACCTGCTATTCCATCCAAGCAGAAGCATGGGCAGAACTCACTCTAACGTATGTAAAGGTACGCTTATACCTGAATGGAAACTCATTTATAGGAACCAAAACCAATTCCTCCACCCATTCAGGAAATGGGAGGGAATTTCCAGGAACATGCAAGAACGTGGCCTGATCCACCAGATTTATTGCGCGGTGCCGTGCTCTCCTCATCAATCACCAAGCCAAGCATCTGCTGGATGGTGCCTTTTTCCTGCCCAGCCCGTGCTTTTGTTTTCCCTTCCTGTGGGAACCTGGGAAGTGCTCCCAGGCTCCCTGCCCTGGGCACAGCTTCAGTGGCCGAGGAGCACGCGTCCCACTGACTCACGACTGCAAGAACCCCCGGAGCATGTCCGAGTGAGACACACTGTAGCTTTCCTCGCTCTAGGAAGCGACTGTAAAACAATACAGATTTGAAAGAATGCAAAATACCTGGTAAAGATTATGAGCCAAGGTGTTCTTAGAAACCACTTTAAAATTACCTGAAAAATAGGTATTTTGTGCCAACCTGACTTTTCCATATGGCTTTAAAAGATACACTACCGACTTTATCACAGCATTTCTTTCCTGTAGTGCTGCCCCATGCAAACCAGAACACAGATGCGCAAGCTCAGCACATTTTGACTGTGTCCCTGGAGCACCTCCTAGGCCAGAGACTGGAAGCGGCTGGCACAGCTCCGTGACATTTACAGAACAAAGCCTGCAGAGCCCAAAGCCCTCCTCCCCCTTCAGCTGGGGCTCAGCCTTCCCCAGTACCCTACAATTACTCCAGAGGAGCTTTGGGGCTTCCTATGAAGCCCTCAGTTTCCACACTGGGAGATGGAGCACCCTGAGGCTGCTGGCCCTGCGGTGGCTGCGCGGGGCGGTCAGCGCTGACACCTAGCCACCCTTGAGCCAGAGATTCTGCAAGCAGCAGAAGATAAACTCTTAATCTTTTAATGCACAACTTGCAAAGGAAAGATTACAGCATGTTATTTCATACATATTCAACACCTGGCAATCATCTTTGTGCGGAGCTGGCTGAGTTTATGAATGGTGGCCTGTTTATGAAGCAGTGCAGTCTGTTCCTTCCCACTGCTGATGATGCTGTTCTGGTGGATATCTCCCTAAAATACACTTCATAAGTTATTTCAAGAGTTTTCATACAAAGCAAGGTCTGAATTTGTTCATATACTGCACCAGGCACCTGAAAGCGATTACCTAATCCTCCAGAAACCACTGTCACTGAGATGACACCTTGAACCTTTATGGCTAAGAAAACAGCCCTCAAAACAAAAACTCCACAAAAACAAAACCAACTCCAGCATCAGAAGGGTGAGGCAAGCAACCCGCTTAGTAACGCGTGGGAACCTCAAACAGCTCCCAGGCCCCATTTCCTCATTCTCAGGCAGGGTGTTAGCCCAGATGCCCAGTGGCAACCACCCTGCAGCATCAACACAGTGAGCTGCCATCAACTGGGAAGGAGAGACCTCCGTAGTGATGTTGGGTTGAAAGCCCCCCCCGAAGCCTCACCTGTGAAGCCAGGGAAGCACCGGGGCCTGCCAAGCAAGGAGTCCCAGCTCCAGGGCCACCTCTTCCAAACACAGCCCATGGGGCAGCCTCCCATCTGGGGAGGCAGCACCTGCTCTGCACAAGGTGCAGAGTGGGGGAATTCCTCTCTGACTCTTCCCAACTGCTTCAGATTGCTGGAGGTCCTGGGCAGGTAAAAGATAACATCAACCAGCAGGTCAAGTACAAGCGATCATGACAAGTTATAAACAAAAATATTTGTAAGTGAATGTCTGAGTCACAGGGCAGCACTGGTGCAACTGAGCTAGGCTCCTGCCTTCGATTAGTTTGCCCAAACCTGTTTCTCAGCTCTGTTTCTGTAGAGCTCAACATTTTCCAACAAGCCACTGATTAAACCAAATGGCTGAAAAAGAACCATTCAATTGAATCAGACTGGAGTCTGATTTACTTATTGTAAATTTACTTATTCATTGATTGGAGTTGGATTTACTTATGCTGATGGACTGAAAGATGTCAGCGTGCCTGAAACAACCCTTGGAAGGACTGAGATCTGCTTTCACTAGATGGAACAGCTACCTTGAAAGCGAGAAAAACGCTAGGTTTAAGGGGCTGTCAGATTTTTGGCTTTATTTTACATATTAGAGCACATCTACTTAGCGTTTGTCTAATGATGAATTAAAGCCTTCCTTTTAAAAACAGTAGGAAGGACTAGCCCATAAATGTAGTGGGATTTCTATACCTTGGTGTCAGACAGAGCCCATCACCACAAAGACTGGGTGCCCTTCATTAAGGTGCACTTGAAACAAACTGAAGGTCCTCAAGTCCAGACAAGAATAACATAAATATAACAGCACAAGACATACAGAAGCTTTTGCCCCTGCCTTCAGTATTGCCCATGTATTCTATCCGACAGGGCACTTCAGCAAACCCAAGAGTTGGCCCTTGCGCTCAGCACTCCCTTCTTCCAAAAAACCACCACGTTACCAACCTGAGAGCTTGAAACAAGACCTGGGATTCCATTTTCTTTCCTACAGCAAGCTGTGCCCAACTTCAGTCTCCCAGAAGTTGCTGTGTTAACCTAGAGAAGGCCAAATGCTTCTCTGGATTTGGCCTACCCATTCAGTAGAGTCTGGGAAGGAAAATGTAATCGTATGCAGTACTGGCCAAAGACAGCTGCAAAAGTGGTTAGGAGTTTCTCCTTCATTTGCTACCCACGGAGACGTGACAGTCATTCAATCTTAGCTCAGAAAACAACTAGAGCAAAACCGGCTCCTGTGCAAGAGAAACTAAAGTAAACAAAAGCAAATGAGAAGCAAACAGGAAGCGGCTTGCTGAAAAACAATGCAGGAGAGCTTCCAAATCTCCCTGCATAAAGGTAGCAGGCACATTTTGGTTCACGAGCAGAGGTTCTACTTCATACTTCTACGTCTATCAGTAAAAATTAGTTAAACACCACAGAAAAGTTAAAAGAAAATCACGTCTCTACTCCATCACACATTTTCACTGCACATTGTGCAATACACCGATTCCTGGTAGGAACACCCTTCTCAGTACCGCATTTCTTGTTTGGTAACACGCAATGACAGAGGTTATGGCTGCATATACACATTGCTCAAATATAAAATACTTGCTGTCATTATTTTCACTTGCTGTTATAAAAGATTTCCATTACACTGGTTCCACAGACGTTTAGATGAATTAATGTAGCATAACTTAAGATCCATTTCAAAGTTCAAGTGTATTTTCAGAAACTGTCAACCACTGAAGAGCATTAAAAGAAACTTTTTAAGTTTTCCAATGTATAAATTTATGCTTTTTTCTGAAAAGGCAGCATTCACAGAGGAAACCTCTGCAAACACTAACACAAACATATCATGACAAGGCGAAATGTATTAACTATTTGTCAAAAATTTACAGAAGAGCAAGCTTTTGGTTTTGAAGGTGTGGCATAACAAAAGCAGCAGCTCACAGTTTTGAAGCTATGAAGAACACATTCCATGTTTCCTCCCATCGAAGGCTGTTTGCCTTTGGCATGCACAATGCTAACTATGCAACATACAAAGTAAGGCATTTTCCCCCCATCACTTATTTTCAATCAGCACTGAAAGTAGCTCCTCCCATTCACCAAGTTACATGGTGTTTCTTCTTAACGCTTGAAAGGTATCACATCGAAGTAAAGTAGGCACTGCACATTTCATCATGTCCAAAAGCATGTTAATAAATGTAACTTGAAGAAGACTACATTGTATTTCACTACTTTTCCAAGCATTGATAAAGCTGATGAACTCAACTTTCAGTATGTGACAAGGTGGAAGACACAATGCTGTGTTTGAAAAATATCCGAACAAATAAAGTTTGATAATAAGAATCCAATTACGTTAAAATCCTCATCTGTTGGTTCAACAGCACCTCACTTAATACTCATGTTTTTGAGGAGAGGAAAAACATGAATGGAAATCATTTTACAATAGGGATTATTATAAATACTGCAGTAAAGATTTCAAGCGGTAGATTTTCAGTAAATAAGGAAACCACTCAGCATGACACAGTCCTCTCAACCAGTGTGACACACGTAGTTTGAAATAGTTTTGACAAGTGCCAAGTACTTAGGTTTAGAAGAATTTTTACGTACTTGCTCAAACAAAATAGTTTAAGAAACCATTGTAATAATAAAAGAGACGAGTGCACCAAGCATCTGAGAATGAGAACTTCATAAATACCTCTTTAGGTGCTGCTGCAGTTCCACAAATAACACTTTCATGGTTATCCAGGCACAGCCCTGTTTCTGGAGAAATGTCACTTTCATTGATGTATCTATTTAGTACCTGCTGATGAGTTTCCCCAGAGCGAGAGCCTGAAGAAATACCTTTCAATCCTCGGCAGCCGTAAGATTAGCATTAGCATTCCACTATTAAGCATGAGCCCTGAGCTCCGCTGCACTTTCAAGAATCACAAAGCCCTGCCCGTTAAAGATTATCCACTTGCTTCTATTCAAAGTTTGCAGAGTTTAATAGTGGTTGGTCACGACTAACAAGAACGAGCAGGGCAAACGGTGACAGCACTACAGATCTTGGGGTCACGTGATTTTGTTACATAAAGCAGCCGGAGAGATTAAAATCTTCACGACTTGGTTTTCAGAACTCAAAGTGACGTGCCTGCTTTCAGCAGTGCCAATTTCTCTAATTCAGCCTGCTCCCACATCCCGTACAGCATATGGGAATTGCCACAGGTAGCCAACTCTGCTTAGAGAAAGCCAGCCAGCAGTGGCACTGCTTCTCAGCTCAAAGATCCAACACTTAATGACAATTGGAATTAGACACAGAACCAACAGTCCTGGGTTAGCCCAAAATATTTAACATGGGCAAATCTTAGCCCTGTCTGCTATCACTGCAAGGATTGGGGAAAAGAGCTGCAGATGTGATCTGATTAATTTGAGCTTTCTGCAGACCTGATTAAAATAACTCATCCGTTCTCCCAAGCCACGTAACAATTCAAAACAACTGAATGTTCTTTCCTCCCACAGAAATATATCACCATAAGGCATTTCTGTGCCTTCTAGTACATGTGTAACACCTAGTTAACTACAAACTTGCTCCTGCAGGTACCACCATCCAGCACTAATTCAGCATGTTCCTTCTATCACAGACAAAGCTTTCAGTACAAACAAGAAAATTTTACTGCCTACGTTGCATTGTGGAGAACTGGATTCATGTTCTTAGTCCACACGTGATTCAGAGATCCAGGGATAACCCTGTGTGCAGAAATCGCAGGCTACTTAAGGCATGACTGCCAAGAACCCCCGTGACACAGGGGACGTGGGCATGGATGTTACACACCTCAATCAGATGGAGATCACAAAAATGAGACAACACCAGAAATGAAACCTAGTAAATGTTATTGTGGCTCATCTCTGACTGCTGTAGCAATATCAGATGCAGTTGCTCCAGTAGGTTTGTCCTGTAGGACTACATTGCAAATAAAATGGAAGGGCCAAGCAAGTGGGCTTGGGGCACAGCCATCTCTTACTGAGCTGCATTTCTGCTGTACCTTGCTCTGACACTGAAGAGGTGGCTGCTGGCAACAGATGCAGGTATTACATGATGAAAACAAAATACAGCCTGGCTTAGGGCAGGGAAGGCACAGGGAAGGGAAAGCCCAGCCCTGCCTATGCGAACCAACATGCCCAGCATCACACAGAGGCGGTATTTTGAGTGGGAGCCAGAAAGGAAGCAAACCAACAGAAATAACACCGTATTCCGGGCACAGGGGGATTAGCTGCCCATTCCCACAGCCAAGAGAGAGCTCAGATAATTTAAACTACGCATCAGAGCTGGCGTGTGAAGCACTGCAGCATATTTCTAATTGGTCTTCCCAGAGCTTGCTAAGCCTTGCTGGTAAGGACAGAGTGTTATGTTTTTTTAAAAAATGCCAAGGAGATTGAAACAAAAGTTACACACTTCGAAATATTTTTTTCTCTCATTACACCAAGTCTGTTTCCCCTATCACAGCACTTAGCTGAAATTTGCCATGGCTGCTCCCATTTTTCTCCTCTCATGCCCACCAGAAACCCATTAAGGTGGGATCCCTCACCATACTCCAGTACCTCAATTCTTGGAGAAGGGGCAGAAAGGTGTCAAGGTTTTATACAAATGTTGCTTGTTTTGAAAGCAAATCTATCCTCAAAAGACTCAAATGGAGACTAACACAGTACAAGTACATAAAAAAGGGGCAGGGAATGATTTGTAGAAGCAGTTGGACTTTCAACAGTAAACTGGGAACAAACGGGTCAACAACTTTAGAGACCAACAACTACGAAGATGAGAAAGTTTGACCTGGGATTATTGAATTACTTCAACAGTCAGGATGAAATATGTCTTTAACAAGCTGAAACATCAAGCTGCCTAGAGAAATGCTTGAAACTGATTCTAAAAAGCTGAACTAAAATGGAAGCTATAACTTAAGTGGCATCTATACATATCCTTTCATAGCGAGATACTTAGAACAAGGATGACCTCTAACGAATGTGGTAACATCACCTTATGTGTCACTTACCCTACAGCCTCCCCTGTGCATGCAGCGGTCACAGATGTTTTCCAGCGTGTCAAAGCCAACAAACACACACGACAAGTACATTGGCATGGGAAAGGGATGAAAGCAGCGATGTTAGCCTTTTACTTGGATGGTCTCTGCTTCCTCCTTTCCTATTCCAAGGAGCTCCATCATGCTAGAGGCTGTGTTAGGAGCACTAAAATCAAGGTCCAGTAAGTTATGCACATCTCGCCCATGACATCGCTTAGCTGCACTGCTGCTCTGACTCAAATCTGAGTTTCCTTAATAGCCAGAAGGATCATGAAATGTTAGCTTACATGGAAAAATAAAATCAGTTTTTCAGAGGCCAACTTTAAGTACTAAATATAACTCATTAAATATAAATAGCCAGAAGTACTATCAACTCATGCCCATACAAATAGAAAAATACTGTAAAAATTAGTTTCCATCCTCCTCCTCCTCATGAGCTTACTTTAAAATTTGCTCTGATTATTAAAAGTCATGGTAGAGTCAGTTTGAAAAACAAAGGTGAAAAATAAATATATGATCTCAGTATGTGTATATATATATCTACATACAAAACATGACAGATCTACATTACCTATAGATACAAGATATGCACACATACGATACGGGACTACTTGTCCAGCGGAGCAGGAAGCACGCTGCTCGGCCCACAAAGAAGAGCCACAGGCAGCTCCCATCTCTGACAACACCATGTGCCTTCCCTCATGCTTCAGTCCTATTTCTGGTGACAACTTCACAGTAAGGTAACACTCAGAAGCTTTACTTGATGCTAATTCTCCAGTTATCACAAGTAAAATTGTTTCTATACTCCCAATCTAAAAGCACAAATTCATCATTCCAACCATCAACCTTTTTATTTGGGGCATTTGTGCCCCAGAGGAGTTTTTATCTTCAAGAAATATAGCGAAGGATTTGTTTTGTCAGTAACTGAACTGAGACCAAATTAAATTTTGAAACATAACCACTTCAGAGGGAGGTATTCCAATAACTGATTTCTCTTGCAACCGTTCCCATAAATTTGCTAATTTCTGATTACAGCGCACTCAAGTAATTAAAAATATTGCTCAGTTACGTGTGGGTCAACAACTTACAGGTAATGGAAACCACAAAGAAATTGTAAGTCCGCTGGATTAACTAAGTGGTGGAACATTTTTACTGCTTTGAAAAATAGCCTCTAGCTGCAACTGAAAAAAAAGCCTGAAGTACAGGGATCTTCTTTCTTCTCCTGTCACATTCAAGAACTCAGCACCAAGCCACGCTTTCCTTCCTTTGTCCTGAACCATTCTGGCTGTTATATAAAGTGACAGATTGCGCACAGATGAATTATCACTGTGGGTACACTAGGATGTCAGATATGGATAAGTTTTAGCATTTAATGAAACAAAAAGCAACAAGATTTCATGCATGATCGCATTAGGGTACCTAGCCTCCCCCCCAGTAGCCGTAATGCCCAAAGGGGAGGAGGCACAGTATTTCTAGGTATTTAACTTGCTGTTCTCCCTGACAGTTTTGCTTTAAAAAAATACACCAGCCTCAGTTTGGATCCAAGCTAAGTGAATTAATCTGGCGTGCAGCCAGCAACATTTACTGTTTGTGTCAGTCGGAATGAAGTTCAGCACTGGAGCGCTGATTCCTGAGTGCGTCACACATCACTGAGCTAGCTGCCGTCCGCCGGGGAGTAAACACTGCAGGTTCATCTGCCATGGACTGGGGAGTATTTCAGAGACAACCTGGGATAATCCAGACTTTGCCATAGGAAAACAAAAAAATAAAAGCAAGTCAATCTTTACACTATAGGCATAAGGAGCACTATGGTAAAAATGTCCATTTTGATATGAAGCAGCAAACCAAGGAGGAGCTTTAAATTCTGATGTTCTGCTCGTCCTTCACAGAGAACATATCCCTACTAAAGCATTCAAGCTCCTCTCAAAGTTTTAAAATTACAAATCTGCAGTCCTTAATATATTAAAGAGTTAAAAAAAAAAATCCTAAAACAGTGATTTGAGGCTGATACAAGCTGAGGCTCTCTAAAGTCTGTTTTGTGATTACAACAGTCTCCAAAGACCACTACTACAGAAGCAAAAAAAAAAATAAAAAAATTCTGTGAGCTTGCAGTGCTTACTGCTTACCAGAGGTGCTCTATTTGCATCACCATTTATGTATTTTTTATGCTTTGTTCCCACCACACACCTTGATCCATCTTCACGGCGCACTTTGGCACGGAGCGTTGCGCAAGGCTGCTCATCAGAGACAGCCACACACAAAAACAAACCTGACTTCAGAAAACACTCATTAGTACTCACCAGTGAAGAAATGCATGCAGAAATATCAAGGAAATGAACCTGAAGAGAAGAATTCAAGTGGTACAAGAAGACAAGTGTGCAGATGCCAAGTCTGGGAACAGAATATTGCTGCAAGCACTTGGAACTATGCAAGGCTGTATCTTTGCTATCCTCATGTTTAGAGCTGATGTTGCAAATCACAGTTAAGGGATTTCAGTTCATCACTAAGTAGCCCCCTAAAAATCTGTCTCTGGCAATTATCGCCCCAGTTGGGCACCTTAGGAACAACCTTAACTCCTTTACAGCCATCATCAAGTGATATGTAAGGTAAGGTTTCCAGTTGAAGACAAGCATTACAATTGCACAGAATTTATCTGCTGTTCTACATTTTCTTTACGTTTTCATAAAGCCCTGATCTAGCCCAGGAGATGGGCTACCCTTGGCCAAAGGAACAGGCCTCAGGGAGAATCTAAAAAACGCAGGTAGGCAAGCAGAGTTTTCCTGCAGCATCCTCCCATCAGTCAGTCTGCAGCTTAGGGAGCTCCTGCACAGAAAGCAATACCTTAGCACTAAACTTGAGAGAGAGCTTTCTCCTAAGAACTGCTCTAGTTTAGCTCTAAGGCTTTGCAAAACTCCGGTTGGTTCATTCTGAGTTAGTTACCCAGGGATGAGACAGCTCTGAAGCATCAACCACCCTGGCTGCTGAAGAGAGGTGAATCTGTATCTCTGGAGCAGATACAAGGGCGATTTCTGACTTAGAAAGATTTGGAAGACAACACAAGCAGGATGGGGCAGCTGCAGGGAGTCGGTCCTCTCCAAGAACCACAGTGAGCTAAGTGAAGGCTTTACATGACACTGCATGGAAGTCACTGAGCATCTACGAGAAGCACTTAATCATACAAAAGAACAAAAGGCCTCCAAGCATATGTGGACAGTGGAACTGTGCTAGTATCGCTGCTTGCAGCTTTTTGTACTGTGGAGAACAGCAAAATCTGATGTGTACAGGAAAACAACCATCTCCAGCTTCTCAGGGCAAGATACCTTTACCCTGGCCATGCTGTTATCCTCTTGTAAAAGCAGCATTCCTTTCCTTTACTACAGCACCTGTGAAATCCAAGCCAGCAGCATCTCCAATTAACGAGGACCCTGATTAACACAGACTGGCACCGCACAGCAGCAGCAGCTCCGCACTTTTTGCTGCAAGGGACTGTCAATTTATTTGGCATGTTACATCAGCTGAATACAAAACAAATAATGAAGGACTTAGGGATACCAGCTAGACTCAAGTGGGCACTCTNNNTTAACCTATGCATGCAGGAGAAGTCTTTCCACCACGATGAAGTTGCCAGTTGTACAATCCATGAAACAGAGCGTCCTGGTCAAGGGTACATTGATTTTACCAGGGAAGTACAGCACAGAGCAGGACACGAGCCTTTCTGTTCTGAAGGGCAGCTCCCTGAGGGAGCACTGGTTGGACCTCACTATCCAAAACCTTCACAGGACGACTCTAAAACAAATCAGCATCCTGCCCAAGCCTTCAGAAATGTATCTCTGGATGTGGGCTAGCAGCAATCAGTTACAACTAATCCTAGATACCAGGAACTCCTCATTAGTATAGGAGCTTTGAGACTAAATCATATCTGGCATTACTGGGGAGTTTGGTGAAATTCACACCAGCACAGTTCTGTTACCTCCCCTCAAGACTCTGCCATCCTCTTCTCACTTAGGGCAAAGGCTCTGCAAGGCAAGATGTAGCTAAAAATGCTCCCCTGATGCCTAAACCAGAAGTAATCCCTGCCTTCCACCCGTGCCTCCAGGAGCCCGCCCGAGCTGCCGTGCAGATATCGCAGAGGGCCTCCCCAGCAGCACAACCAAAGCACGACACGTGCAGTAGGAAGAAGGGCGTAACTTGCTGCTGAAACTGAAACTTCAGCATCACGCAAGTGTTGTGTACGTAACCTCAGATAACCTTCACGTGAAACTCACCCAAATATGCTGATTTCCATAAACACATACAAGTTCTGAAATAAAGAGGTTTCACAGGACAACAGCAGCAACGAAATGCCGCAGGCGGCACCTTGCCACTTGGAGCCACGAGAATACAGCAAGGTGTCCTCCCCCATCGGCAGCCCATCAGGAACGATGGAGCCCCAGCAGTCCACGTCTCAACAACATCTCACCATGAAGCATTAGATACCTTGGCAGGCCTTAGAAGACAGCACTAACCCCATACCTTATTGTTTACACTGTGAACTTCTTAATTCTTACACAGCTCTTACCCTCTATTTGTTCCCGTACTCTACACTGAATGCATTCAGCGATGTTTATTTCAGAAGGACTGGAAGTGCCAACCTTCAATTTTCTTAGCTAGCTACGTAACAAAAGCAAGCAATTCTGAAATGAGCTTCTTCTGACAAAGCATTTTCTTCCAAAGCCTCCTGACTGCATGTTCGTTCCTTCCCTTATCAGTGAGGAGCACAGAACTGACAAAACTCCAGGTGTACTGAAGTGTCCCTCTTTTAAACCTGAAACTGGGACTTCAGCTCCGCAACAATTATCAGTCCTCTTCTTGACAAGGATTGCTCTAATCAGGTAAGGAAAAGCTATGGAGGTTATTCTGGGGAGCTGAACGCATAAAGGTTTTCAAGGGTATTACAGCATCTCACAGAGGATGAATGATTATTTTTATATATTTCTGTATTATTTTCATACATTATTAACGAGACTGCAAAATGAAAGGTTGTGTTTATAATGAAATTAAATATTAGGTAATAGAAACAGGAAAACTAGCTAGCTACAGACTTGGAGACTAGAAAAACAAGTCAGCAAATTGAAGACATAACAATGAGATAGAAAGGAGAAAATAGAAATAAAAAGGCAAGTGGGAGCAAGGAAGGAACAGAGAAGAAAAATGGTCAGAGAAAATAGCAAGGAGAACAAGGCATTAAAGACAGCAGGGTCAGGAACTGCACGTGGGAGTGATGAGGATAAAGGAATTACAGGCTAAAAATACCCAAAAGAAAGGTAACAGCAGATGTTATTTTTTGGTATGCTTAATGTAACAACTGAAAAAAATAGAACATTTCCAAAAATTCCAGATTTTTCTCAGAAAGGCAAAATATAGGAAAGGAAGGATTAAGAAGCTAAATCTACGATAAGCGGTTGCCAAAGCCCTGCAATTTCCCCTGGCAGAGCAAGGCTGCGACTCCCCACCCAGTGCTATGACATCACTGTCTTACAGCGACAGCTAAATAAAAATAGAAGTGCACGACTCCCACTCTCCCTTCTCTATAGGAAGGAGTAGAAACACCCTGCCTATTAGGACTCCTCAGTTCATGCTCCAATACTGGAGTAACACTGTTACACTTCTTGTCCCTTAGGTTATGCTGGGGTCTTGGAACTGCCCAGCTTCCCCACTGCCAAAGGCGAATGCTTATGCAGCTCATCCCACAACGACTCACACAGCTGTGACGGTGCTATCCTGCTTTTCACAGCCACACACAAACCTCTCCCCCACGCTATTTTGGCTGCCAGGAGCTGCAGGTCAGCCCCAAACCAGCAGCTCAAGGTTCAACCACTGCAGCTGCTGCCCCTCTGCAGAGGTGGGTTCAACAGAGCAGCAAGTAGAACTGAGAGCCAGCCTACACCTGTCTTTCCATGCTCACAACCAATTCAGTCACTGCAAGCACCAGGACCTTCAAGAGAATGGCCTGTGTGAGCTCCAAATAACACAGCAGCATCTTCATTCCACAGTTCCACGGGGAGGGAGGGAGGGGGCATTTCAGGGGGGAGGCAGACACAAAGCCAGCTTATCAACATATCTGCATTCTGTTTTTATTTAATAACTGCTACCACTTCATAACGCTCAATGAGAAACACACCAGGAGAGCTCAGGATTATAGGTTCTAAATGTATTCCAGGATTCTGTGCTTTTGGCTTCTGAATATCAATTTACCAAGTTATAAGAACTGAATGTTCTCGTTTCCTAGTTGTACGAAAAAATCCACGTTCATTACTGTCTCTTTCAGTGAACAGTTCAATATCTCATTAAACATTTGTGGCGATCCCTACTGGGACGTACACACAGACCTGAGCCCAAAGATGTAACCTGCTCAGGCATCCATGTCAACAAGCTCTCCATTGATGGAATCCGAACTCCGTGTTTTAGCAAGAGACATGAACACAGCTAACAAGACAAGGGAAATAACATTCCCTTCCTTTCACTCCATTAACATATTCCAGTATTGTATTTCTCAACAGGCTCCACTTTGTTGCTGTGAAAGGTTCTCCTACTTCATCCTGCCCACGTGTTCTTGCCTTCTCCTTTGCATTGGATCTGGTGGAAAAACTCATCTACCAAAAATTACTACCTGCTATATACCACGTGGACAAGACAAAAGAGAAGGCAGAAATGAGAGGCTGATGGGGGGAAATGAGTGAATATATTAACATTATGCATTTCAGGCTGGTTTCGCTTCCTCTTCCTCAGGCTTACACACGCCATCTATGCCATCAGGGCAAAGTCTTGCAGGACACCCTGAACATGAAGCACTAGCACATGAAAGCATACATGAAGAAGCTTTTGTTATTGTCTATTGGATTTTTTATTTTTTTTATTTTTTATTTTTTAAATGAGGGGGTGGGAGGAAGGAGGTTAGGAAGAGAAAAAAGAAAAGCAGATAAGGAAGGAAACATTCAGGGCATTTCCCTGGCTAATCTTCTCTTCTAATGACACTCATCATGGCAGGGGGGTTGCCCTTTCCCAGCTTGCAGCTGAGTGCATGCAACATCTGATTAAAGATTCATCGCACGCTGCCAACCAGCAGGTATGCTCGGTAAGTATTGAAATAAACAGACTGATATTTACCTGTGTCAGAAGATTATCAAAACAGTTGAAGAACCACAATCCAAAGAAGAAAAGTAGAAAAACAGACAGAAAGAACAGCAGAAGAGAGGAAAAAAAGAAAAATTACAATCAAAGCTGTAATATTAACAGAAGCACAACAGCAAGTGTGAGTAAAATTAAGTCTGCTGAATACTGCAAGGTTATTTGACAAGTGGTTGAATCATCTGTGCCTAGGAACGAAGACGTTGACATTAATATTATCCAAATATTTTACTAAAAAATAAGGTTAACTCATAGATATGTCAACTATGATGCCGTCTGGTGCCTTCAAAAGAACCCTTCAAGGTAAGTGTATCATTAAAAGGACAGAAAATGCCTGCTTGCAGTATTACTGAAAGAAATCCACGTCCTGGGTATCAAGAGGTGTTTCCCAGAGCTTACTTCAGCAGGCAAGGCTGGATGCCCAGAAGGCTGTACCCAGCCTCAGGCACTTTGTCCCTGCCTCTCTCTCCACTAGACAGGGAAGCAGCCTGACACAATCGATCTACCTGTACTAAGGTTAGCCTTTAGGAAAATCTTCCTCTCCTATAAAGCAGTATTTTCCAGCGTACAGCATAATACGTTATCTGAAAGGGAAGCTTTTCACTACAAACAAGAAAAAGAAATCAGTCCAACAGACCAAGTGGAAAACTCTGGCAGGTAAAAGCCATCAGGCACAGCACCTACTGGCACCCCACAAGGGAACCAAGTAACCCAGGATGATGTCCTTTTTGTGAAGGAGCTGAGTCACACCTTTGCTGCTCCTCTGCTTTGTTCTCCTGGCTGCCAGCCCATCCACTTCTTCCCCACACTCTTCTCCCTGCCCTCTCCCCCCCGATTTAGTAGGCTGGGGCATACTACATTTCCCAGGTGCTCTTCCCACCACAGAGGATACATTCAACAATTGCCTTCCAAGCACAAAGGAAGCACAAGATAAAGAGCAGAGGATGAGGGCAATGGATACCAAGTGTGCATAATTCGTTTGAGCTACTGATGTCTCTGTAAGGAATGCACAAAAACTTTTTTTTTCTAGCACATCCACTGTATGAAAACTTGAAACCATCATCTTTCTCGTTCCAGGCCCATGTTACGTAATAGCTTGCCTGCCTACAAAATATTGCACATCACCATCTAAAAAGCAAAGAAAAAAATCTCTATTTTTGCTACACATAAACACGCCACTACATGCACAAAACCAACTTTCGGGGATTTTTAGTCTTCACTTCTGCATCAGCTTGTTTTTGCAGCACGATGAAACTGCCGCTGACATTACCAAGCACATAAAATAACAACGCAGGTTTCAAAAAAACCAAAACATTATCCTTTGACTGTGTGCACAATGTCTGAGGAAAACCAGCGAGGTAACACGCATATTTTCACGCCTGCCATACAGCAGACTGCACAAAAATAGGGCTCAGCAGCACACAGCCCTTATGTAAGCAGCAAGTCCCGGGGCTCTCTGCAGCACAGCTGAGCGTGTCCGCACCCAGCCTGCCCCTGAAGGCCTCCCTGCATCCTGCAGTCAGCTTGGCTGTCCACACTCAGTCAGCAGAGCCTCCTTGTTTACAGCTGGGAACTTGAACAAGAAGGATAAAAGCATGTACGTATAGGTGAGTGGTCTTATCTGGTTTTCCCCAGGCATCGTATCACTTGGGAGTGGTGTTCGACTGCAGGAATAATTAAGACTGCTTTGAGAGCACCAGACCTAAAGAGAATTCTGTTCAGATATGCTGCACTACTGACACCGCAGCCTCAGCTATAAATAACCCAACCCTGGTGGTGTGGAAGTGTTTTCTGCCTCCCCCTCCTTTCTGCCTCCCCCCCCCGCTGGGGTCTGGGGGCTTGGGGAGGCAGCGCTTCTCCCAGAGCCCCGCTTTGAACAACTTCAAAGTTACACACCAAGCATAAATGCAACTTAAACAGGAAATCCCAAAGCAGGACTCTGAAGAATCAATTCATAACGAGGTGAAACAACCATCACACAAATGCAAAATAGCTAGATTTGCTGCTTAAAAAACAAAACAGACAAACAAACAGCATTAACGCCATTAGCTGCTTCTACCAACTCCCTGCATAAAGCACATACGCACGGTCCCCTGAAAGCTCCAACACCCGATGAGCAACACTTCAGGCTGCAAAGAATGCCCGGAGTTGGACAGGACCCGCAGGGATCACTGAGCCCAACCCCTGGCTCTGCACAGGGTCACCAAGAACCACACCCCAGCACTGCCCAACCCCACCAGGCTGGCATCCCGCTGGTCACCGGGCAGCCCCGTCCCCACATGGCTGCGGGCGGCCCAGCCCACGGTGCCGCCATGTCCTGCAGCCGCCACAGGCACAGGGCCTCGGGGACCAACACTGTTTGTCACTGTCTGTCAAGTGCTCCTCGGTCTTCATTTCTACTAAAAATGAGTGACTTACAAGTAAAACCTAAATAGCTCAGAACACTACTTTGTCACAAGGCGAAAATAAGATCCCAAATTGTGCCGATTTGTGATATTCTGCCCATTCCTTTCACTCTGCACTGTCATTTTTGCCCCGAGGAAGCTGACCACCCTCCCTTTCACAAGGCCTTTCCCCTGACAGCCCACTCGGATGGAGCTGCACCCAGGGTGGTGCCCCGCCGGCACAGCCGCCGCTGGCAGACGCAGCCCGAGGCACCCGCACCGCGGTCCCGCCCCGCCACCTGGCGGCCGCGGCCCAGCGCCGCCATTTCCCGCAGCGGGCGCCGCCAGGGGGCGCTCCGGCACCGGCCGCGGCCTCCCTCAGCGCTCCGCCGGGGAACGCTCCTCAGCGCGGACACGGTTCTCGGGCGGGCACCGCACCTGTCCCCCCGGCCTGTCCCCCCTTCGGAGTATATTGTCACTTCTAGTGTTTTGGAAGTCATTCTTCCCCCACTGCAAACTGTCACCTCTCAGATTAAAGGAATCCTTAGCTAGATTACAAGATTCCCTCCAGTCTCTTCCTGAAAACTCTGAATTTATTACTTTCCATTGCTAGGAGGCCACTAGCTTACCCACAACAAAACATTTACCCTCAACAAAACACGTGCCCATGGTGTCTCACAGCTTTATTGCTAAACAACCCTTTCTTTATTGCTAAACAACCCTTTGTGCCAGATTCACAAGATATGACAAAAAGGAAAAAAAAACATTTTTAACTAGAGGCTGCTGAAGGGTCACTGTGCTCTCCCCCAGCAAATCCCAATCTGCTTCCTGGCAGTTACCTCGCAAGAGGCCGTGTGCTGCCGACACTGCCAGGGGTGCTGTGGGAAGGGACTCCACACTGAACCCAGCTTACGGACACACACGGGTGCAGGGGAGAATGTCAAGACAGCCAGGTTTTAGGGAAACTTCATTTCTAAGAGCATTTACTGCTAGAATAGCAAAATACGCTTTTAAAACCAGATTTCATATTGGCTTTTTTTCCTAAAAAAAATGCTTCCCCTACAAAACCAGTATGCTATACTAATGAACACTATTCCATGTTTTTCCTTTATGAACACAAACACTTGAGGGTATTGTGTTTTGTTTTGGGTTCCTCCAACTCCTCCTCAGGTTTTTTTTTTTGTTTGTTTTAAAAGAGCACCAGCCAACATGGCAAAGACTTGTTCTTCAACTGCCAAAAGCATCACCAGTGCAAAAGTGATGTCAGCACTGTTTTGTTAGGAGGTTGGCCTTCTCTCCGAAGGCACAGAACATACACATTGCCAGGTCAAGCATTAATGGAAACTATTGTTAGTTTACTTAGCCCAGCAGCGTGAAAGCTCGTAAAACAAGGCAACTTCAGAAAAGGTCTGGGATCACCTCAAACTTAATCACTCCAGCTCACTTCTGAAGATCAGGAATCCAATTCACAAAATCCCCATGAGTGAGGACATTGCAGAGGTAAACACACAAAAATAAAAATGACATCTTGACTTTCTGGGGCTCCTGTACCCATTCTAGTTGACTTACCTATACGTGCAACGGAACATGGTTTTCCACAGAAAGCTTTGCCCCAGAAGACTGTGAACTCAAGAAAAAACAGGCATTTAATGTAATCTACACTCCCAAATTTAGTAATGAATCAACTGTCATAACAGGATTTGACACAAGAGTCTGAACCTTTTGTTACTGTGCCAAGCGAGAGCTTTGTCTACTGTTGCAGTTTCAATACTGCACGTAGACTCCATGAGCTTTCCAATTACAAAATTTATAATTTTAATTATTAAAGCGGTATTTTATTTCAATGAATTGCCTTAGATTTCCTGACTACTCAAGTAGCCAAGTTCTCTACTACTGCTTACTTCCCATGATTAAAAGGACACCCTGAAAAAAGACCTTGACTGGAACAAGCAGGAACACATAGACCACAGGGAAGAGGAATACCAAAGTGCAAAGTATTCCTAGTTGACCAAATGCCTTTCTCTTGCTATAGGCTCAACAAGTCAGAACTGAAGTGTATAGGTTCAAGGTATGGAAGCAAACAATGACATGGCAGGCCAAATTAAAGAAAAAACTATCAAGAAAATCAGCTAAAATGGAAGCCTGGGAAACCACAATCATCTGGAGCCACTAAGCACAGGGTACGAAAAATTTAGACTGGAAGGGTCCTTCACAGTTCATCTGGACCTACACCTGATCAGGTAAGGGCTACCTTCAAAATCATATCAGATTGCTCACGGCCTTGTGAAGCAATTCAATGAGAACAGGCAACACAAAATCCTGAGCACCAGTGCCCTGGCACACCACCATCACCAGTTGGAAGGCGCCACCTAGAGGACACAGCCTTGGGAATGCTCAAGAGCAGTGAAGAGAAAAATGGTCCAGGCTTTGCAAGGACCTTGCAGTTTAGATCAGCCAAGGCCACGTGCTTGTGACCACCCACCACCAACTGAACAGAGTAAGCAATTTCCTGAAATTGCTGCAAGAACAGAACATCAGACACATTTGCAATCGGTCCCCAAAATATTACAACTCCAAGATATGAGGACCTGGAGAAACTGTATGGCGCATGAAGAACACTTCCAGAGGTACAGCAGACAACTCCTCAGAACATTCCTTACATTGAGTTATATTTTAAAAATTACTTCACCTATTTGGCTTCTGAGGTCCTGGCTGGATGCCAAGCTACAATCTCAGCTCTCCAACAGCAGCATCCTTCAGTATGTGGCACAAGCTTTCTTACACCAGTTTAAGCTCACACAAGCCTGAAAAATGAAAGTATAAACAACTCTTCTCCCTCCTGGCTGTTTTTAAGGAGGAAAGACATGTTCCCTTGGTCTTCTGCTGGTGAGGGTAAACAAGGCAACAGCTGAAGAGAAGAAGAAACTCAGTCCATGAAACCTTTTCAGAGCGGCACAAACTGAATTTGAACTGACAAAACCAAAGTGAAAGATGACAATGAAAGGAGTACCAAAATACACCTGTCATGCAGAACATGTGTTACTGTGCCAGGCGACACCCTGCTCATGTGCCTTGCAAACATAAAGCCAACTAAATTCTAGCTCCGAGCAACCCCAAGACCTCAAGAACCCAAGACAATATAACTGCAGCACCAGATTGTGCTAATAACGCCCAACTACATAAAAACAACAGTCAAAAATAGAGTTTCTGGGGGTGCAGACAGCATTAAAAGAAGGCTATGTCCAACCTGGCACGAGAGATCTTATCAAAAAAACAACCTGAAGAAACTGATCCAAAAGGTTAATGCTCTGAAGACTGCAGACTTAAGACTGTGTAGAATTTATACAAACAAAAACCCACTAACTCTGATTTAACAGGTAATATTAATCTGATTTAATATGTAATATTAAAAAAAAAAAAGGCAGGCACAGATTAGATTTCTTTGGTCTTAACTTTGCGCTCAAAGCCTGCTGACAAGTCTGCATGAATTTTATACACTTCACAGAAGCAGTCATTTTGTCATTACAGAACTTTTGCAAAGTTCAACAACTGCATAATTTGGGACTACTTTGTTAATAGTGTAATAAGATGAGCCACTGCTTCAGTCCAAATGTTTAGATGAAGGCTGCCTGAATCAAACCACCATTAACAGTTTATTAAAGGGTGAAGATGCATATTTAACAAATAACTCAGAGGGTACTGCTTTCTACAGTCAATTCTGGAACTCAGGATGAAAATCAAACAGAAAAGGAGGAAAGAAGCACCGAAATTAAAAGATGCATAGATGAATGACTGTCAATGCTTGCAGCTCAAAAAAAAACAGAAGAGTACACAACACATTATTAAGACTATATAAATTAGCTAGAGATTTAATGTTCTATCACCACACTTTATTCTCAAATTGCCTCTGTTGAGTAACTTAAAAAATTGTCAGTATTTTTTTAGTCCATTAAGAGCCAGTTCCTGTTTGAATGCCAAACACTCTTGCCTGCACTGACAGACAGTAGCAGCCACTTGCTGAACCGAACGTATTTTTCAGTAGTTTCTATGAGTTGAAGATTGAAGTTTCTACAGTTTCAGTAACCTGATGGTCAGAAAAGTTATGATGGAGCTTTAATGCCAGAAATCATACCCCAGGCTGAACTCTTAACAGCAAGGTTGAAGACACGCTAGAAATGTTTGCAATACATGTTTGCAGAGGTTAAGAATAGCCTGAAGATAAGCTGTTGCCTAAACTTGGCAGTTATGAGCTGGGACTCTGCACAGGCACAAAACATTCTTCTGATGCTCAGACTCATTTGTTCTCAAACACTGACTGTCCCAGCTCCAAAGCCACACAAAAGTTTAATGAGGTGACAATCCCCTGTTGTCACAAAGTTTTGAGAGATTCAGGTCACAGGAGAAAAAAAAAAGTTATTTTACACAACAGGAACTCACTGAAAAGACTTAAATAACAGGTGCTGGGAGTTGGGTTTTTCCCCATCAAGATAAAAATTATTTTGTTTTTCCCCAAAAACTAAAAGAAGGCTCATACTCAGTGTCAGAAAGTTGTGTACATTTGATCCTTGAATCTTGGGAAGGATTTAAAGAAAAGCTCAGATGAACCCAGTCTTTTCAGGGAAGTCACCTCAATTTATTTCCCAAAGATCTCAGGAGCTAGAATCATCATAAAACAGTCTTAACCCTTACAAGTAAACTATAAACCATATTAAAGCTAAATTTGAAGGGGACAGTTTGGTAGAGGAAGGAGCAGTGATGCATGCAACATTGGCCATGGCGGTTGTATTATCCTGCCTTTCATCAATATCTTCATTAAAACCAAACAATTTCCCATTGCATTTGTGGGAAATACCAAAATTCACAAATTCAGCATTTTTTGATCTCACTTGCCATCTGTGCCTCTCAAAGCTACTGGAAAATAACTTAAAAGTCACTGCACCAATTAAAGAATTATCTCAGCCTATAAAACACATCCATTTTGCTCAGTGAAACATTTTTTGACATTCTCCTTTCAAAAATAAAGTATCCTTAAGGCTTGCCCATACTAGTGCAGCTTATCAGATTTATTTCAGTTTAAAACTTGATCTAAATACATTCATAAACGCTCTCAATACAGACACTAATGGTAATTTAAGTCATTGTACCTTCCTGCTCTACAGCAATTTTCTTTATCGTCAGGTAGCCCAACATGGAAAAGACCATTTAGTTAAAATGTTACCATATTAAAAAATGCTTCAGTTCAGCTTTCTGATCAGCTAAATGGATTTTTTGCTAGAATTGGTGACCAGTTTCTGAAAGCACACAATGCACAATGCACTGGGCAGTCAGCACCCGAGCTAGCCAGACGCATTAACATTCTTTCACTTTATTTTTATTGTAGAATCTTACTAGGCAATACCAGGTTTCCATTAGTTTTAAAGCAAAACCAGGAACAATGGCATTGTTTGAAAACAAAAATTGCTTCTGAAAACAGAAAAAGTTTCTGTATTAAGTAATGCTTTACATCAATATGCAAGTCCATTACATTATCATTACACTGCACAGTCATCAAGAAAATGGAGCTTCCAGATTTACAACTGGAACACGCAGACCCTCATCTGGAGGGTCTCCACCTCTTTGCGCACCTATTTGCCCACCATATGCAAGAGAAAAATTAAACAATCAAAATTTCAGAGGTTTCAACTCAAAAACTGTCTCATGCCCTGCACCCAAGGGAAACTGGAGACTTCATTCTTATCTCAAACAGCTTCATCTCAGGATTAACTTTCCATTAAAAGTTACTTCAGGTAGCGATGGATACCACCACTATAGGCACTAGAAATAAAATGCTGAATAAATTATTAAACTAGAGGGAAGACTTGTTTTCTTCCTTATTAGCTCTCCAATTATTTGACTCTCAAATGCACTAGCTATAATCAGCACATGATCCTCACAGATCAGCAAATAAAAATGCCAACAAAACCGACAAAAATTAAGAAAATAAAAGATTGCAAAGTTGGAAATGCAGAGCTGTAAAAACATTCAAAATACACCAAAACACGGGAAAGCATCATCATCAACACAAAATGCTCAAAGTTATGCTTACAGCAGCAAAAAAAATCTCAAAGATTTTTATTCTTTTCTTATTCTACAGAACATACCAAAAGATATGATTTAATTTGGCTTCTCCCTCCTCCCATATCATGGGATACAAGTTTCATGTTTTCCTCTACATAACTACTACTGGCTGTTGTTTTTTTTTTTTTTTTTTTTTGTGAATAATAGTGTCACCCACTTCCAACTGAAACTGATTCATTTATTAACTTCAGAGGGAAGGACTGGGGCGTCGAGTCATCAAGCATTTCAGAAATACAGGTTAGCCTATCTATAATTAGCATTCCTGATGATTTAAACACGGTCTGATGATTACTAAATTCATCATCTTTAAATAAACACTTCTGACTCAGCATCAGTAGAATAGAGACATTTTCATCAACTAATTTAGTTTAAGAGTTTTTGGCAAGCAGGAGTAGGAAAGAACCGATAGCTTTTATATAAGATCAGTGAAGGCAGGAATAGGCATGCAAGTACGTTGACAAGTAAAAGGGAAAATATTATCATGGAACAGAATCCAGAACCACTGCAGACAAGTGTTCCCATACTCCAGTGTTTTGCATTTTGAAGTGAGTAATCAGTAAGCAGACACTGCATAGACAAAAACCAACCTTATCTAAACATTCAGGTAAGAGATCTACCATTTTTTTTGTTATGATTAAATGCTAACATGTCTCAGAAGGCAAGCTGTATCTTGCAGAAGCTAACAAAATACAATGGGACTTATTTATTTCAGTATTTAGCAGTCAAAGAGGAGGAAGCTAATGACTTCTGAATCTAAGATTTAATCCTCTAATGTTAAATTGTTGCGGATGAGCAGGATTCATCTCACCAACTCACCTGCTAGGCATATCATGAAGAAGTCAAAAGTGCCATGTATCTACACAGGAAAAACGTGTAGAAAGACTGAAAGGACACATATCCACTGAGATCCTCAGCAACCAAAAAACTGGCGATTAAAATTATTTCCGTAGTTCATTATCGTCTAGAATCAAGACCTTCCTCCGGCAGCTCTCAAAGGATCAGCCCCATAGCCAAAAGGCCAGAAACAGAAATTTGCAAGTCATCTGAACCACAAGATCATCTTATTCACCATCCACTGTGCCACACAAGGTCAAATGTCAACCCTTCTAACTGCTCACAAAATGGTTTTTCCAGGATCCATGCAAACCTTCACATTAGCTGATTGATAATGCACAAAAGCCCCAATAACTACACCAGAGGAAGAGGCATTTTGCCTATCAGGCTTTAAAGTCTGTTTTGTCTACAGACTCCTTGGAAACTTGGTTTGCGTAACACATTCTTTCCAAAAGACTCCTCTGCTGAAATAAATATACTTCTTTTCTTTTATTAAGATAAGACCACTGGCTTTCAGTTTCCAAAATTTAATTATTTTTTTTTTTTTTTAATCTTAAATTCAGAAGAAGCCCCTTCCATTTTTAAATGGAAAGTAAACATCCTTCCACCCTACAGATCTTATTCAAAGCCAATTCTTTCCAGATTCAGGATCCCTATCAGCCCTTCTATGTCCCACTGACTTATTTATTCCACACTGCACATTAAGATATCAGAGGCCTTTGACTCTTTTCCACTGTTACATCAGTAGGCAGTTACTAGGCTGCATACCATTCCTCAAATAGCATGAGCCACTCAGGGCTTTTCCTTTTTGTTTTGTTGTTTTTTTTTTTAAAATCCACCAGTACATACACATGAAGCAAACACTGCTCCCCATTTTTCCTCTCCATCAGCTGCTCTAAAATAGTTGAACCTTTACAACAATGCTTTAGCATCCAACTGGAGCTTCTCCAGAGAACTGACTCTGTTTTAAAAATAAAAAAGTACTTTTCCAAGGTGACAGAAGTGCTGGGTACGAGAGTATGGCTAAACACAATAGCAACCTGCGACATTTTGGAACAGCCTTGCAGCAAAACATCCACTGCTCTACAGAGCACAACAGCACCATTTGTTCACCACAAGTAGCCTTCCTCTTTCTGTTTTTGTCCTCCAGCCAAAAAGTTGGCTGAGAGAATTCGCCAAAGCAAAATATATTTGAAAAGTTGTCAACTTACATAAAATTAAATAACATTACTTAAGAATAGTTTAAGCACGTAGGTATTATGAATAATGGCTTTCGTTCAGATTGAATTTTTTACATTATTAGAGTGAAACTTATTACAGGTTGAATATGATTTGCAGTCTTCACTAAATCAGAGTAGAAGTCTTTCCCAGAATCTGAAGACACTTAACTGCATGCTGCTCCTGTCTGGATTTCTGTATTTTCCTTCAGGGGAAGTGTGCAGGGAGAAGGCTTCAAGGTCAAATTCAGAACCCTGAATTTTGCTTAAGTAGCCAAAAACAAGTTCAAGAATTTCAAGGAAGTGACAACACAGTACCAACACGATCTCATCAGCAGTTTGAAAATCCACTTAGGAGAGGTGTAGCAGAGAATGATGCTGTAAATCACAGTACATCCATTCACAGTTTAACTTTATACCAAGTTTTGAACACATAATTTGGAAGACAAAGTCAGTTACAAATCGTGTCACCTCATACTGACGACTCCTTAAAAGCCATAGTATCTGCAGATCTTCACATTTTGCAGTTTCACATGTGCAATATTCACAATACCGCCAAGCTTCTTATCCTCCTCACGCACACCTTCCATCAGCACAGTCTACTGGAAAGCCAGTCAGAGCCTCCTGAAGTGAATGGCCTCAGACATTCAGTTTGAGATAAGGACAGACTTTTCAAGGAGCCTCAGCACCCTCCTCAGACCCGCAGCCCTTTGCTAGAAGCTGCTGCACCCTGCAGCTTGACAGAGGTGAGGCGACCACAGCTCCATGTCCCATGGTCCAACCCAGCAGCGAGGCCAAGACAGCCCCTTCTTGATCCCAGCTACTTCACAGCCTTGTTCCTCTGGCAGCCAGCTCCTTCAGTTTTCTCACTTTATTCCTTTATACTCCAAAATCACTGTACTCCCTCCTTCCTTCCCCCCCCTGCTTTGGTCCTTCCCCTTAGCATCCCACACTGAGTTGCACACATTCTTCCCTGCATCCCGCAGCAAGCCCCGTGCTGCCCCCACCTGCCCTTCCCAGGCTGCAGGCTGGCCTGGAGAGCCTCACAGACTCAAGTGGCTGCCACCCAGATCCCAGGGACAGCCCCGGCAGGAACCAGGTCAGGGGCTCCTTCCTTCAGTGAGGTTACAGGGGATCACCCCCCACCACTGCGCCTCTGGGTTTGTGTGTGCCTGGAGATGAACCTTTTAGCCACGTAACCCACCATCCTTAGTGTTCCCAGGCTGAACACCCAAAGCTACCCCAGGAGGATTTATCAAACTCCTGAAACTAACACTTCCAAGTTCAAAGTTAATATGTTTGGAAAATCACCATGTTCACCACTTGTCTTATGTCAGGGGTGGGAGGATTAGATTAAAAAAACCACAAGCACATCATCTATCAGCTTTACTTACTCAAGTTGTTGCTCTTAAGTGTCAGGTGCTTGCCTATGTGTAATCCCAATAAGCGTTTTCCAACAGTTATCAGGACACTTAAGCAATACAAAAGCACCACATACCTTGTTGACCATATCACATTGTATTTGCTTTATAAACACTCATGACTGTTAATGTTATTGCTAAGCAACTAGACTATGTTCCACACACTAACTGCACAGCACTGTATCAGCAAACAAACCATTCTGAGCTGTTTTAATTCACGATGCACAACAGAATTACATGTAACTAACACTAGGCAGATGTTTGTTTGTTCTCAAACTTTTGATAAGTTATCTAAATCATCTCACAAAAGCCTCATTCACCACCAGCATTTAAAAGATTGGGACTGTAAAGATGAAAAAACATGGGAGGTTTGAGTTGCGCAGGAGATGACAGTTGAAGTTTTAATTATATGGCAGCTCTGCAAGGTAGAAACAGAACTAAAGGCATTAGCTGGAATTTGCAAAGCACCATTTTACACATAGAAGGTGAGGATCTCCTGCTTTCCTTACCAACTCAAAAGACACAAATCTATCCACATACAAAGGAAAGAAAATCAGAAAATGGAAGAACAGACCAAGAGGAAGGAGGGCAGCACTTAAGCTACAACTGAAAAGCTGTTCCCCCTTCCATCACCTCCCACATTTACTTTCTCCAGTAGCCCTAATTCTGTCCTTCTCTACCAACGCGCGGGGTGATGCCTCTTCCAGATCCCTCTTCACTTCTGTTTGTTTCTGTTCTGAAAAGCAGAGATTGATTTTCATTTTTTATTTCTATTACAATTTCACATTTCCAAGTTACTCAGTCCCAGTGACTGACTTACAAACTAGCAAGGCGGCCACAGTTACTGCATTACACTCCAGTGCTCCTCCCTCAAGTTTCACTGACGTGCAAGAAACTCTACCAAAATTCACTCAGAGCAATGAGCTTGGCCAGACAAGCTGAATGAGGCAGCACCCTCAGCACCTGTAAGGACAAGCAAGGTAGGTTCTTCCAGGAATTACACAGGGAGCAAGGTCCCAATGGAAGAATCTTGGTGGAACATTCGACGCAACAAGCTTCTTGTCATTGCAATGACAAATTGCAACCCTGTCAGTCACAGCAATGGAAAGGTCAAATAAGAGTCAGAGCAGCACTTTAACTGCTCTGTATTTCCACGCAGAAGTGCCCTCGCTGATGAATGGTGCAAGCAGCCATACGCTGGCTGAACTGCAGCGGGAGGAGCTCCCATGTTCCTGCTACTGTCAGGTCAAAACAGTGGGTAATTTTAGAACTACTCCATGAGAGAGGCATTTTAAATAGACAGATGAACGATACTGATCTGGAGCGGTGGGTGAGACTGCAAAAATTCTGATTACCAAGCGTCTGGAATTGAATGCTCTACTAGCTGGAGATTAACCCAAATATTAGTTAGGCAGGTTTTCTAAGCATGGAGCTTCAAAAAGTCTACGGCCACCCACACAACCATATGCTTAGCTTATATCCAGCATTTCCAATATAAAGTGCCTTTTCTTTGGTTTGATCCTTCCCTCATCATTGCTGCTCTGTCACCAAGGCTACTATTGGGAAGCAGTGGCACCACTGCTAGCAGCCTACAGCCCGACACAGACTTAAGTACAGCGAAGAATTACACACAAAGACCGTGCAAGAGGATATTCAGACTTAAGGCACTTTGCTGCTAACACCAGCCTGTTAGCACTGTTTCAGTGAAGTTTCTAAGACAATCTTTTTTTTTTTTTTTTTTATAGAGCACAGGAAAGGAAGTTCTAGTTCACTTGTAAAGTCAACATCGTAGCAGCTGAGGCAGAGGGAGGAAAGCATCAAGAAAAGAAGTCATAGCCACCAAGTGGAAGCGGGTAGCCAAACAGAAGAATGTTGCTACGTCTTTTAAAAAGGAAAAAAAAAGGCTTTTAAAATTCTGAAATGTATGGCTAACTGGAAATGGACAGAGGAAGGCTGAAAGGACACAACTCCCTACTTCTCCAGCCATAAAACATCCACTCAGCATGAAGCTTGTTAGTTAAAAAGAAGCTCCCAGGAAAATTAATTGATCACTCAGTTTCCATAGATTTATGGAACACACACATACAGTATTTACATTGTAACATCACCAGGAGTCCTACAGGACTGAAGTCTGTTAACACTGCACATATCAACTCTATATTTGTATGTGGAAGTGTTATGGAGACACCCCTGAGCCCTTCCAGGGAGAATGGGGAATACAGGAGGAAGTGGTACAAGACAGGTAACACCCTTTCAAATGCACTATATGTATGCTTACTCAGATGAACAGTCATAGGCTTTGAAATCATAAAAAACATTCATTTTCAATAGAACAGTAAGAAAAGGAAAAGAAAGAAGGGAAACAAAGCTCATGCTATCAGTGTCAGTGGAGAACTACTCACATGCTGATGTTCAGGGATAATTTTAATATTAGAAAGAAAGCATGTCGAATTTGTACTGGTTTAGTTCCATTACCAAAATAGAATGAAATTTGGTTCAACTTGTCAAGTTCTTGGCACATACAGCTAAGATGGAACTTGGATATCCCAGTAATAACACGAAGGCATGAAAAGAACCCTTTCAAGATGTCTTGAGATTTACAAAGCAGATATGCATGGCCTAAAATTCTCAGAATACAGCATTACAGAAAAAGTGAATGTTACCAATTTTAATGTTGCTGATCAGAGAAACGTGAATCTAAAATCCCTAACCAAAGTTTTTTCACCACTCATGTTAGAGAAGAAAAGACTAACACAACATGAGCAAGTATCCCATATGCTTACGGCAACATCTTTTTAATTATTCTGCATGTGGCTTCTCCTTCCATATAAAACCACAGGTACAGTGCCTAGTCCGAAGTATATACATGAAATGTGAAAGTAAAGTTTTTATGGCTCAGCAAAGACCATTTCCTAGTCTCACTTTATTGTAAAAGATAACGAACAAGACAACTTCAGTAAATTGTTAGTTCCTTTATCGTAACAACTGCTTTGCTAAGAATTAACTTTTATTTGGTTTACATAACATCAAAATAAGCTCTTAAAAAAGTAAGAGGTGTAGTAAAGAACAACAACTCCAGCCTCGGACTTGTGTTAGTGCAATTAGGAAGTTCCAGCTAGGCAGTGCAAGATGTATCCACACAAGCAGAAATCATGCAGTCCTGCCTGTTAAGCACCACCTGCAAGCAATAAGCTTCCCTCTCTCCTTCTGGCCTCCAGGAGCACGAACGATGGCCTTTCACATGCAAGGTACATAGCCAGGGAGGGGAAGATAAAGCTGGTGCACTTGCGTTTATAGCACCCAGCCCTGAAGAATCGCTGAGTTCTCAGGAAAGGCCTCTCCTGGGAAGCTGTCTTGCTTCTCCTTACACATTCTCTAACTACATCATCTCTACTCTGACACGGTGAGACAAACAAGAGCTGTAAGTACGAAAGAAAAGCTGCAGCACACCACAGAAGGAGAGGAAGGGAGCCCCAGATCTCCAGCTTAGAAGCCAGAACAGCCCCTCTACACAGCACTGGCAGGAGGATTCCTCAGCATCTCAGAAAAGGAGCAGCTCTGTCCCTACCCACCTTCCAAGCAAGTCATGTCAGGGAAGCACACTTACAGCCAGCAGGTGGCCCAGAATTTGGGCAACACACACAACAGGCAGCTCTGCCTACCGGAGACACCAACATGCCCTCTGAGTGCACATCAGTTCACAAAGTAAAAACTGCAGCAGGTTCCTAACAAAGGTAAGACTCCACAGCTTGGTAACAGAGCTAGAGCACCTGCTAACCCCCAGGGAACCCCACGTGGGTGGGGGAACGGAGCAGCCACCTCCCCAAGCTGGGCTGCACTGCAGGAACGGGCCCTCAGCCCAGCCAGGCAGGGAGCGGGAGGTTTAGCTGCTCTTATGCCCCCACCACAGAAAGGAAATTAAAGTGGTATTAACGAATCCTCTTGAGTTCTTAGAGGAAGGAAAGATCCTTTTATGAAAGTCTTTTTATAGGTAGCTTCAGGACGCAAAAGCATCTGCTCAGAACAGAAACCCTCAGTTGACACTCATGTAAATACAACATGAAAGTAGAAGAGCCACTTCAGCATTCAAACCCACTTCTAACGCAAAAGGATTTCAATATTTCCATTTTTTCCCCTTCAGTGGAACCTCCACTCTTACGGACTGCTATGGCTGTGACTGAGAAATACCCAATCCACTAAAGTTGAACTTTAGAAACTGCTAAAAAAAGCAAGCTACAGGTCACCTAAGTCATTATATTGCCATTTCTAGCAGGCATGATTCCACCTTCAAGATCTAGCCCACGTTATTGCAGTTTTCCCTGTGCCAGCTCAGGCACGAGGTGCTCAGGCACGAGGCCACAGGAGCAGCACAGCCACCCCCTGATGAATAAATACTGTGCTGCTTTGTAACCACAGGAAATCTCTTATCTATAAAAACCCACAAATTTACAAATATGTGCTCTGAACTAGGCTTGCAAGTCTTTGCATATTCATTAAAAGTGTTTTGTCTTTATAATTAGTAAAGTATCTGCCTTTCACCACTGCAACAGTTACCATGAGCAAGTAGATGCAGCAATATTTATGTATTTTTCTAAGTTCCCAATTTTAGATAGATAGAGAACTGCAAACTACCAACCACCACAAACAGGACAGAAATCCCTGCTGCTTACAGAAGCCATCTCTTTTACTTCAAATGCAAATCAGAGGCCACCAAAACTATGTTAATACTTTATTTAAAAATGAAAGAATTAAGTGACTTAATGCCTTGTTAATCAGTCTGTGCTCAGCATTTAAACCTTGACAGGGCAAGAGCATTCAGGTCAAGTCAAAAAAGCAGCACACAGGAGTGACAGATGGCACAAAAAAAAGCTTCCTACGGCCATGTCTAATGACAAAGGAGTGCCACTGCTGCAGCTCCTTGCAGGGACAGAACCATTAAACATTACTGCAGAATCAATAAGAACTAGACAAATACAGTGCAAGAGGCTGAAAATAAGTTATTTTAAAGGGTTTATTTAATAATCAGGTGCTGGTTTTGAAGGAATTTAAAGTCAGAAGGAAGAAATGCAAGTTGAGTCCTCAAAGCTGCCTCAAATAGATATCCTGCACCAGCACTACGTATGTGGCTTGCACACAAAACATACCTGATACTCCTATGTGCTCTTACAAGAGTTTGAAGTTGATACCAATTCACACTTTTGACTTCAGAACACTAAAGAGTATACCCAGAGGAAAGGTTTTGACGCTGCAGAAAGCAACCATCTCACTCACAATGCCCTCACGTTAAGAACAGCTCTCTGTACCCTTAGCCCAACTTCGCCACAAGCTGAGGAGAAACCGCAGCAGGAATCCTCACAGAACGTTATTTCAGTCTGCCTTCTGCAAGTAATCATGTTAGTTGACTCAGCATGGGCTTATACTGCATTTAGCTTTTATTTTAAAGGTCACTATGAGCATCAGCATCTAGTGCAATGATGCTGCAGCTCTTTAAAACATCCTGAATTGAGGACACGCACCACTTCCACCCTTCAATATAAATCTCACATAACATGCAGCATCATCCCCAGACCTCTTTCAGTGTGAGAATAAAATATACTATACGGTGTTACTCAGCCGCAGATCCCTTGGTAACCTGTGATCTGTTCACGCATCTGTGTTTATTGGCACAGACACATCCCTGCAGAATATTTATCGGTTAATAAGATACTACTTTACTCTGCTCTATAGACAAGGGTATGAAATGTTATGTAAAACACTAATATATATAATTTCAAATATTCATTCAAGTAAAGGAGCTATCAGAAGTCCAAATTCATAACTAAAGCTGTCACAACAGCACTAGAGGAAAATACGCATTAGCTCTTAAAAGTTTAACTAAGTCTTTCCACTACCTTTAAAGGAGCAAGAAAGAATACGACAGACCTAGTCAAAAAAAGAAATGTCCGTGTGATGAACATGTTAGGCAACAAGGGCAGACAGCTTACTATAACCAGAAGGCCTTCAGCAGCAAAGCTTCACAACACTCACAAATACTAGTTATTCCTTTTTCAAAAGCTCAGCTATTGGAAAAATGTAAAACCCTCAATCTTTGAAGATTATTTTTAGTCACATGAAGAAGAAATATATTTTATATCACAGGTCTCTAATGCCACCTTAGTAGGATTTTTGTCTTAATGAAGTTCTTGTATGACAGCCTGTCAGGCTGCCTGACCTAAATCAGAATTTTGATGACATGATTTTCAATTTTGGGGTACAAGCAAAGGCAAGTTAGTTTGGGGAGCAGATAAAAAGAATCCTTGCCTTACAGACGAAGCTATTCAGTATCTGTACTGAACTAGCACCCGTAGGCTCGTTTAATAAGCAAGGCCTCATCCTTTTTGGTATCAAGCAAAAAGACATGCTTAAGTCACTTCATACAGACCAAGTGTAACTATAGTTTTGAGGGGGAGAGATGGAAACAGCATTCACAGTACACTATGGTCACTGTAATTCCAGGTCAGAAGTTAAATTCCTGCATTTTGAGATACACTAAGAGGCTTTGGTTTGAGTATCAGCATTATTGTATTTCATAAATCATCACTGATCATATTGAAAATGAACAATTTTCTAGAGTTATCCAATCTCTTAGGATTCACTGAGAAGTGGGGGGAGTTTGCTAAAGAATCTCTTCCTTATGCCAGAAATTAAAGAGGAAACAGAGGAAGGAAGACAGACGAAAGCAGTAAGGGGCTCAGGCAGTTCTGCTGTACTTGCTTTTAGCTGGAGCTGAACAAAGCTCCTACAGGCACCAAGGCAGCCTGCCCTGCAGAAAGCCAGTCGCTACACTGTCCACTCCAGTGCAGTTAACATAAAATTTTTCCAGGTGTCCTGAGGATAACTGAGTACCACACGCCAGTCAAACCGGTGAGACCAATGACAGAACCAAGGCCTTGCCCACGTGATTCTCAAGCATCTCCAATTTCAGCTGCACTCTGTGCAAAGAAACGTGCAAAGGAAACAAATACAGCTTGTCAAGTCACAACATCTTGCATAGACTTCAGCATTTCCATAAAGGCAGAAGAAAAAACTTCTAAAGAAGCAGTAACTTGAGTCCAACTACACGCAGGAATCTGGATGCTGAGATTACACCTGGGAAGGCAAGCAACACGCCTTGCAGCCAGAGTCCTGCCACACTGGAAGCACTGGTTTGACTACCAGCCACCGGGAAAGGCTCCAGTCTTCCAAGCAGAGTGCTCTCCAAAAATACAATGGCAGGGATACAGGGAAGAAGTTTCCTTGATTTTTCTTTACCTTTCATTCTTTGGATAGATGCAGTATTACTGCTCATCGATCCCCTTCCTAACTGATTTAACAAGCAACAAAACAACCATTCTGAGCTAGTCAGGGGAAGTATGAGACCTGATTAGTGCACTCTTAATAAAGGGGGATAGATGGGAGAAGTCTGCCAAGTGAATACAAGCATGGGGAAAAGTAACTGAAAGCACTTAGATAAAACCTAGCATTAATACAGGGAAACAGATACTTAGAAGATCCCCAATTCCAGCATAAAACAAATGTCAATACAGAAAACACGTCTTGGAACATTCCTCAGCATGCTACAAGAACAGATCAAGCATACCTGCAGCTTCCAAAGGTACACAAGTTCTTTAAAGAAGTTGCATAAAAATAAATAGGTGAGCCCTTGAACTCATCTTTACTTTCCCCTTAAAAAATGCAGCATTAATTCTATTGTTTTAGACACCATTAGGTCACAAATGCAACCAGTGACCGAGGCATGACAAAGCTGCAAATCAGAGCTCATACTTTATTAGAATCTAACCACATGGGAACCAGATCTACAGGAACACAGACTTCACTGTTTTAAAGCTTCTTACCCCATAAGCAACTGCAAGTGATGTTCTGTCAAGTCTCCTGCCTGCTAAGGCAGAGCTCCTGCATCAGCTGACTGCTTATTTCAGTTCCTGCACTATGCCAATACCCAGCTTAGCCAGAATTTCTCTGCAGTCCTGAAGTCACCCAGGAGCATCCCACCCCACACAGCAACTGTGCCAAACTCACCTCCTCATTTACTCTTATGTGCTTCAGTCTGGTTTCATTTCTCCATCTTTTACACACAGTCAAAAAAAGTTTTGCAAGTCTTTCCTGCTTTCTCATCTAATGCAAAGCACTACTGAAGATCAGGAAGATATTTTAAAAAGATTTCAAATTTTACTATTCAGACAAGTTGCACATTCCTGCCGGGAGGTGTGCGAAAAATCCCCTGAAACGCATCAGTGGATGTTCTCCCAAGTCGTGGCTTACATGAGTTCAAGGTAATTTCCAGTTTCTTAGTGTCTTAGTTTCTAACAGAAGTTACTTCTCTCACAGTGTCTGGTATGAAGCTGTGTTTTTTGTTCCCAGAAGAGAAACAACTGATAACACCTGGCAGTGTTGAACACAGCCAAGGACACATTTTCTTCCTCAGTGAAGCAGTTAGAAGGCATAAGGAGCTGTGAATTGGGAGGGGACAGGACCAGGGCAGCTAACCCAAACTGACCAAAGAGCTATTCCATACCACATCACATCATGTGACTTTTACGGAAGAGAAATCGCTCTCTTGCTCGGAGGGAGGGGTTGCTGGCCGGTTGGGTATCGGTTGTTGGTCCCTTGCTTTGGGTATTATTTCTTGTTTCTTATCTTATATATATATATGTACTGGTATTTCTTTTATTCTCTCTGCTGTCTTAGTAAATAGCTTTCATCTCAACCCACGAGTTCTGCCGTACTTATTCCTTAATTCTCTCCCCCATCCCACTTGGGAGGGGGGAGGGTGAGCGAACAACTGTGGGGGACTTAGCTGTCTGCTAGGTCAAACCAGGACACTTAGAGATTGGTATTTCACATTCAAATGTCACTTCACTTACACCCATGTCCAGCTCTATTTCCTGGCCTTTCCCAGCACCCTCCCACACTGGTCAATGCCAGGACATACAATTGTGTGACAACACAACAAATGAGGACAGAATTAAAACTTCTGCCTCAAGGAGCTCAGATTTCCAGATTTTATACCCTATGCTTTTCCTTTAGCCACTGGGAATCAAGCTTTGGAAAAACAGATAATCTCCAGTTTGTCAGAAATTTCTGTAAAAACAGTGTCAAAGTAGTCTATTCTCTCTGCAGCCCTGTGTAAAAGGGGAAAGTGTAGTTTACCTTGTATTAAAAAAGTTTCCAACCAACAAAAAGCAAAGTGTTTGCAAAATTCTACTGCCTAGACAGTTGTATCAATTTTAACCAAAGTAGCCTCCTGAAAAAGTAGATAAGCTGCATAAAATTCCACCATCTTTTGAAGCAGTATTAAAGCAACGGAACTAAGAAAAATGCCACCCCAATCCATATGCCTCTCTAGTCATTGGTACAAAGTCTTACAACATTCCCCATTGGAATAAATGGAATTATTTCTCCCCGTAAAGGTGATAACCATTTGTACAAGATAGATTTCTTCATTTAGCGTTCTGTAACAGAAGCCCAGAACCCACATACTTTCCTGACGTCCACTTAGTACGTAGAAAGAGCAGAAACATCCATTTCTACTGGGGAGAACAGGAAAACCACCGACTTGTGAGAGCAGAACGCAGAAACTAAATAATATAGGATAGTCTGTTAGAACAGTAATTTCGTACTCTTCAAAAAAAAGGTGATCAGCAGCGATCAAGAAAGTATCACTGTCATTGGTAAAAGAAACAAACTCAATATGGTCTTCAAAGCCATTTTTCAAATAGCTGATTTGTAATGACTTCTACGTCACTTTGACCATCCGGCTTCTGAAGCAACAAAGCCCAGCAGTTCCTGAAAGAACCCACCAACTCACCTCGTGCTGCTGGTATCAACCTGAAACATTTGTGGGCCTGGCTTGGGAGCTGTGCTGCTTCCAATTCTTCACAAAGTCCATGTAAGAAATGATACTGGAACAGTTCAACCATTTGTTAGCACTGTTGTTCAGAGAATGCCTTTTCCCAATTTTCAATTAAAAACACTTCTTTCAGCTAACCCTCAAATCTCATTCATTCTTTCAAGGTTCAGTAACAGGTTTGGCAAACCTAGGTATCTATTTTCTATGAGGGAGGGGAAAAAAGCTGAAAAAAATGTTTTTTGTCATTTCTACTTGACCAAATCCCTGCGCCCTGCAGGCAGAGCTGGAGAGATGCAAGAAAGAATCTAACATAGTTCACGGCACACTACTGCTGCTGGAATCAGTCTGGCTTCCAGAAGTTCACTGTGATCTGCTGATGGTTTTGTTACCCATCTCCCTCACTGTAAGCAAGGAAAAACATCCCAGAATCTACACCATTTATTCCAATTTTGTTTATAGAAGGACTACACTTTTGGTCCTTTCTTTAAAAAAGGATACCATGAACTGACAAAGCATCTCACACACAAAAAAATCACACAGGTTTAGCTCTGGCAGAAGGAGCAACACGAGCAATTTCCCCAGAATTTCTCAACCCTTACAGAAGGCTCCATCACTTTCAGTGCATGCCATAACAGAGTTGCAACAGAAAGCCACGAAGGGCGGACAGAAGGTGGGAAGAAGAAAGCAAATCTTTCAGGTTAAACAAGATAGCTTTTCTGGGACAGGCAAAAAGAAGATGTCAACAGTCAGGATTTTATTGACTGGATATGAAACAGTCAGGAGGAGCTGGCACCTGGTAAAGAAGATGTAAAGGATTACATAAAGTGAGTCAGGAAGCTGTAATGCTCAAGGAATCTTAAAGGGAACAGAAGAGGAAAAACAGAAATACTGCAAGTCTATCTTGTGAAATTCCATTAGTATCTGGGATTAAAAATCCCTAAAACCATACCCTCTAAAAACCTACCATGCTTTTCCATGTTTCCTGACATTCTGGAAGCAATCAGAAGAGAGTCCACTCAATACTCACACAGTTATGTTAAGTACAACATAGACAAGAAGAAAATGGTTTTAGACATCTTTATTATTTAACAACACAAAGGCAGGAATTACTGCTCTAAAAGACTTAAGAATCCAAGACTCCAGCTGCAAAACCCAGAGAATGATAGCAATACGCTAACACAATGCTGATACACAAGAAGCATTAAAATACTGACTGCAAAAGCAACAGATTTTTCCACTACTTAGTTTACTTCATTATTTTTTTAATTGTTACTATGGAGAGGAGGGGGACGAATGAAGTCACTTTACGTTTCCCTAGAGACAGCGACTGAGACAATTAACATTAGAAAGTTCTCAGTGCGTCCCTAATTTTACTGCAAGTATTAGTGTTCACAAGTATTTAATGGTCTTAAATCTACCTAGCACTACAGAACAAAAGGACCAAGAACTGCAGCTGAGGTAGATGTACCTGTTAAGGAAGGCACCAAACGTATCAAACCTTAAAGAGACTACAAGTTAGAAAAGCACAGGTATTTTCAACTAAAAGAACCGCTGGCACAGATCTCAAGCCACAGATGTTAGTATTTATTTCCAAGATTCACAGACCTTCAGCTTAGAACTCCTAGATTACTCCTGTTAAGCACGCAATTGATGTCCAAAGGTCTGTGCCTATAACAGCTACTCAATTTTAAAGACACCATATGCATACACAGACATTTCCATCTTTTTCTTTTTCTTTTTTTTAAGAAACATATTGTATTTGACAAATTCAGACAGTTTCTTTAAACTTCAAAGTGCACAAGTGTTACTGTGGTTGCAAAGTTTAACGCATGTATCAGACTATCAGTTTTCTAAAAACAGCAGGTCATAAATTTAGCATTTTACTTGATAATCACAGAAGAAGCAAGACAAAGTCTGATATCCATGGAAAAAAAAAAAGATATTCAAGGCATTCAACAGACAGCCAAATTTCAGAAAGTCCAGTGAAAACGGCTCACTACATAAGAATGTACTTAAACAGCACCATCTGAACAATTATTTTTAGAATGTACTACAACTGCAATGCATTCCAGCATAATAAGAAGTCACAACTGCCATGAAGCAGTAGCCTCAGGGCTATGTTAAGACTGATCAACAAGTTAAGTAAGCCAGTGAATTTAATGAAAGATCGAGGAATTAGTTAAAAACAATGTTTTCAAGGTAACTGATCGAAGAAATTAACTGGATTCAAGCACTGCCAGAAGTAGAAAACAGGAGAATGTATGTGGTCTTTACCTGCCAGAGGGTCCGGTCCACCCTCCTGCCAGCCCTTCTCACAATCAGCTTCAGAACAAAGCTTTTCCCTTTCCTAATTTGAACTTCAAAGTAAATCCTATTGTTAAAAATTAATTTCCTACAGCAAAAGGAACAGAAGTACACGGGCATGAATGCGTTGTTCACTACGGCCAAACATAAGGTTTTTATTTGAGATCTTGCAAGACATTTGACTACAGAAACCCTTAGGGAAAAAAATTAAAGCATTCTGCTTTCTAACAAATAACTTCTCCGTCTTAAAGAAAAACCTATGTTTTTCCACTCTCAGCATTTCCAATATACCTTATACCTACAGAAAACCACAGGAAACCTCCAAAGATGCAGTACTGACATGTTTAGCTTTTTGAAAAAAATTGAAGAGGAGGAAGCCTAATTAAATACCATTTCCATAAGAATCTTCATTAATATGCCTTATGTCATTTACATAGACTGTAAGTAGAAAAGGCTTCACAAATACATCAGTCTGAACCACAGCAGAACCCTGTTTCACAGATTAACGTGGCATCTCCTCTGCAGGGGTCAGCAAGATCTCATCAAATCATTAGACCTGTAAACTCCTAAACTTGGATTTAATGATTTGATCTTCATCAGACAGCAAGATGTCAGGTTTAGGTTTTATAAAAAACATATTTATGACATTGTAACAAACAAACCATGGGAAGCCAAATAAATTCCCTGAAAAATCATATATTAGATGTTCTGCCTATGCCTCCATTTCTAGGGTGGCTCTGTATGATGGAAAAATGAGGCATTTCTTTCCCAATCCCATTTTTGCCAGGAGATCCTGCTTAAGGAAGGTCAAGATCCAAACCCAGTCATCTTCCAGCAACATTAATGGCTCTCAAGATCTTCTGCCGAAGGCTTGTGATGCAGTATAAAGGTTAGAAGGTGTCCTGAAGCAAGTTGGAGGGAATGAAGAGGGAGAGAAGAGTCACAAGATGCACCAGAGTAAATAATGCATGTAACATAGTTCCACATGACTTCACTCAACATGAAAGAGGAACTGATAAAGTCTCCTTAGAATTTAATTGCCAGTTTTCAGGTGACATCATTTGCTAAAATGAAAAAAATGTGGAACAAGCTTCCTGCATCAGCAATGACACAAGCTGGAGAAAGACAAGCCTGAGTTTGGGCTACTGACGTTTGCAAGAAAGAGGCTGTTGCTCTGCACAGCATGAAGCAAGGAAGGCAGAATTTACCTGAGCTGATTCTACTGATACCCCTTATCTGGACTGGAATTGCCAATTGAGTGGGTTAGCATCATATCTCCTTCCTTACTAGGAGCATCCCAGTCTAGTTCCTTCTTGTGGACAAAGAAACAGGACTTAAACCCAACAGCCACAGACTCCTCTGACGGAAGAGCATATTTTACATGTTTAAAACCAGGGAACATTGTCACTGCTGGGAATCAAACAGGATTTCAAATTCATTTGGCTGCCTCCACCTCACTGTGCATCCAAAGCTAACGCTGCTGTAAAGAGACAGAGAGGAGATGAAAATTATGTGGCTATGGGCCATATACAATCACTGGCCTTACTTAAGGCCCTAGCCACCAATTTCTGCATGACTGCTTCCTGTACAGAAAAGGGCCAGACGAAGAACACCATCAGAGCCTCAAAGAACTCAAGTGCAAATACAACCCCGTGAACAGGAACCTTATGCAGAGGTATAAAAATATTCTTTCCAAGCACCCAGATATTTTCTCCTCTCTCCCTCCCCCACATTTTTTCCATCAAGCTGCTCACATACTCTCTCTTCTCAGCAGCCTAGAGAAGTGGGAGATAACATCAACAAAAAAGGCATAAAGAAACAGCATCAAGTCCATCCTTCACACCTGAGTGGATGGCAGTTTAAAGGGGCCCTACCTACCTGCAACCCTGTTGTTTGCTTCAAGAACTCTGTTTGCCCAAGGAAAAAGAGACGAGCAAATCCTGGAAGCAGATCCTTCCCCAAAGGAAGTTTCTTTCTGAATCTGAAACCTGGAGCTTTTGCTTGAGACTCAGTCCTCTGAGTGGTTTCTTCCTTCAAACTTTCACACTGGTTCTTTACTTTTGTGGGCAGCTGGAAAAAGAATGAAGCCGTAGGCTGAGGCAGGGACTCCATACTTCCAGGACAGGGAGGCAGAAAGACTGGAGGGGAAGGAAAAGTGCTAGTTGGTAACTTCTGGAATAATGATCTGTATTCCCTCAATTTTGGCCACACAGAGACATACACATAGAGTCACTGCAATAGGGGAGGATGACAAGAGATGAGTACTAGACATGCAGTCTTTTCATGCTCTGATGCCAAAAAAACCAACCCCAAAGCGCTGAACTGTGAACTTTCAAGACAGTTAAGACATCTACCAATCAATGAGATCAATAAGAATTTTTGTCCAGAAAGTTCTGTTTGTTACAAGGAGATGTAGGTGGGGGAAAAAAATTTACAAGATTACTTCTGGGGGAAAAAAAAAAAAAAAAATCTAAATTTCTCCTCTGTTCACTCTCAAGAAAAATAAAAATGGCATCTATTACAACGCAGTGAACATCTCCCCACGATCGTAGACAGGAAGTCTCTTTAAGAAGAAACGATCATACTTACCTGGATGTTTCCCTTACCAAGTGCTTCCTAACCCTATGTCCAACTCCTCTGTAAAAAGTCTCATTCCAATCTCAACCTCTCTACTCAACATAGTATGATATAACTGTAGAAGCTGAGAAACTATCCAAGTTCCTGATTGGGTTTCTAGATTTGTAGAACATTCCCACTTTTTTCCTGAGAATCTAGATGTCCTAGGAGTTAACTTTTATTACTTATTTTGATATAAAATATTAGTGCATAAGAGCAGAAATTCTCCTCTTCACAAATCCTGAAAACTAATAGACTCCAGCAAAATTTTATCAGTAGAATGGAGCCAAAATGCAATAGTACAGAAGGAGAAGTCATGATACTTAAAACAATTCCATGTGTAGCTGTGTGTGTGTTTACTGGTTATTACCCATTGCAATAAGCTTTTGAACAACAGCAACAGTGTCTGATGTTCCCATATGGGGCAGCTGTTGAGCTCTATATGCCTCAGCTGAGAGGCTGTTATTTTATCTGCAGTGCCTGCAGGACACCAGGTAAAGTGTGATCTAACAGTTAACAAAGAAGGTATGCTACTCATGTTTGATGCAATTTCACTCATTATTCATTTTGAGGAAGTTTTGGTGTTCTTTTTTCTCCATTCTCTCCTTTAGAGTACATATCCAACCAAACATTTTTACAGTTAGACATCTCAATTGCCCTTCAATTATAAGTTCTCCCATCCTCAAAGAAACTCTTCCTTCATTCTGCTCCAAAAAATATAAAGAGAAGTTGGAATGAAAGCTAGGTTTTGTCATTCAAATCACTGCAATAATATATTCTCAGGAAGGTATCTAACTTTCATGGAGTAGTAAACAGGAGTGCTTCAAGTGATGTTTTTTAAATACTAACAGAAGTTCATATCCTACACTAATTGCAACAGAAGAATCTGCAAACCAGTTCCAGAGAAACTGCTTGGGCACACAGAAGGATATTCTGCCTCTTGATTCCTCCAAGGACAACAAACAGTGATATTACTTCAATTTAAGGCAAGAGTCTTGGCTCTAAATAGACTATTTCATAGAAAAAAATAGGATTAATCATCCTTTTTCATTTTAACATGAGACCACGATGTGCTCCTATGTCTTTCAATTTGACAAGATACTGACTTTTTGATTAAGATCAACTTCCAAAAGGTTAGAGAGTCGGGTTCCTTCTTCATTCCACATGCATGTTTCTGTGAAAGAGGGTCTTTCTGTTTGGGAACAACAGTAACTGACCAAAACATAACAAATGTAATTGGCCATTAGATGTCTCTACGATGACATTTATTTTCCCCCGCTTCCAGTAAGGCGGATAATACAAGATAAAAACAAAGAGGGAAAAATATAATGCATAGGATGCGTTCAGGGAAAGAATTCCTACTGCTATCTACTTGCTGGCTGAAAAGCTATCACAAAAGGACACTACCATTATCTTCTCAGACACCACTGTGAATACAAGGTTCTGTGGTCTTAGGGTGCAAATACCTAGACTCAGTAACTTTTCAAGTTGCTGATGCTTGCTACTTACTTGCCAACACACTTTACACAACTACAATGCTAAGTACAGCATTATAAGCTCAATTTCAGATGACAGACATTAGAACTTGAAACACTACTAACACTCCCTAAGTTAATATTCCTTTCCAGCTCAAAGCACTAGAAGATAGCAGAGAAACAACCCAGATGAAGCAGCATAACCCAGCTCTGTGTAGGCTGCTTCTAACAGGAATCTGCCTGGTGTCCCTGTAGTATCAAGAAAAAGCTGCCTTTGAGACATCCCCTACAATGAGATAAAGACTGTATTCACTGGAAAAAGACGGACTCCAGATCACCTTTAGTATGTTGCCTACTGTGAAATCATGTGCTCAGGCTTCAGGGGTGCAGAGGAGATCACTTTGTCTTTTTCTATTCATGTAGCAGTTCAGTAGAGGAGACAAAGATGCAACATAAAACTTGGTGGAAAAAAAAAAAAGCATCCCATGAGAACTTGGTGCACTGGTGTTTTCCTCATGAAAACAGATAAGGAGCAGAACACTTTCTGGGAGCTCATTCTGAAACATGCTGCTAGGAATGACTTGTTTTTAAGTTCCTTTCCTTGCATCAAGGTCATACTACTTCTCCTTTTCCAAAGAGCAACAACCATTTACTTCTACTTTTTATCCTTTTATACATCTTTCTTCCCATGCAGACTTATTTTGAACACTAAAGATTGGTCATTTTTGTGTTCTGTGAAAAATACTAGGCTGATTTCTATACCAATACTACTTCAGGCTGAAACCACTGCATCACTCTGCATTTTGAGAAGATAAATGCTAACAAATACTCTTTTGTTCTTCTAAGATTCAGAAGAGCAGAATAAATCTAGAACAGATCGTCCAAAGCACCTGAACTCCTCTTATGGGAATTTTGGGAGAGGTTTTCTGTTGCCCCAGCCATCATCAGAAGTGGTCCCTGATACAGAAACGGGATGTCAGGCCAAGCATAAGGAGGTGAACAAACAACAGCTCTTTTCTCCATCACTCTACATCTGTTTGTTGATTTACCTCAAGTGCTGGCTGTGATGAGATCCTTCTAGTTGGAGTAGGGAGAAATTCTGGCTGTGGCGATACAAGAACAGCAGATGTTGATGATCTTCAGATTGAGGTGAAGTCAGGAAAGGCCCTTGTGTCTCCACTTGTGAGCATACAGAAGACTGTAAAGAATCTTACAATTAACATTCTCATTTTCTTTGTAGGAAGAAAGGAATCTCTGCAGCATCTTTGCCTTTCCATAGTGACCTCATTGTTGAAAGAGAACCTGGGAGCAAAACCCCCTTCAGTTTTTTTTTTTTTTTTTTTTTTAAACACTTTCTCTACGTGACAGGTTTCACTGCCACTAAGTAAGTCAAGAGACAGTGAAGACTGATCCCCATTTTTCTGTATCAGTGTGGTTCTGCTCCATAGGCTGTAAAGAGAATTCTAAACAACCGAGTAAATTCTGTGGAAGACCATCTGCAAAATAAGCAAAAAAACTCAATCTGCGCATTTGGTTAGTGTACAGAGTAGAAACAGCAACACCATTTTTTTTCCTAGTAACAACCGCAACTACTGCAGGATCCAAGTGAAGGACCACAGAAACAAAAAGCAACCTGCTGCATCTTATACTCAAGATACCTGCAGCTCGATCGACTATTTCCCAGTCCTGAAACTCAGGTTTCATATTGTTATGTCACTGTTTTACATTCAAAGTGCTGCTGGCCATGTGGAGTATTTGCAGTTGCCAAAAAAAAAAAAGCTTTCTAGATTTAGGGCTTGTTGTTGCCCTGCTGCCATTCATTGGCTTAGTTATACTTCTAGAAACATGCAGGCTGAAAACCCACTGCAGGATCTATGCACAAACATTTGGTGGAACTGTTATGGAAAACATTACAACAACAAATTTCAAAGCACCTTTCTCCTAGAAATGAGCACCAACATGACGCGGATATTGAAATGTCAGCTTTACATCACCATTGTTATCTGTTTAAATTTCAAGCTGCTGACACTCAGGAAAAAAATACTGGTTTCCCAAAACTTTCTGGTTTATTTTGGTTTGGGAAAAGTAAGGGGGAAATTGAGGGGACAGAAAGAAGACACTGAAGATTACAACAGCTACACCAGGAAACACTGCTATCAAGCCTCAGGAAAGAGAAAAGGCAGCAAAACAATTTATCAAAGTGCTGATTTTTAAAAAATTATGTGTCATGCAATCCATCATCAAAAGCTAAACTTGTAGGCAACCTGGAATGACAGGAATCTTGACTTGCTGAATTTCAGAATTTCTTTTACAGCATTCGGCCTCTTTCCAGAAATGTCTTGTGCTCAGCTCCTTTATCAGCACATTACACACCACCAAGGGCCGCAGCGCTGTTGGGATGATCACAGAAGGGGTTCGGACCTACTCAGGATCCACGCACGTGCCATTCACTGAAAGACCCTTCCTATTTCCAACATAAGAGTGGTAAAAAGTTGTGGCTTCCCAAATTCTGCACGACAGAATTCCAAAGTTGTATACAGTTGTCACAGCACAACACGTTTGAGAAAGACAGCATTTCTTCCAGCGTATGTAACAGCAGGAAAATATTAATGATTGGTTGATTATAGAAAATATTACCCTGTAAAAATCATTCCCATTGATAGATGCATCAATTCTATAAAATTAAATGGGCATTTGTTAAACAATGTTATTATTTTCATTTTAAAAATTGTTTACATTGAAAGAATACTTAAGTGTTCTTATCAACATCCTTTTTGCTTCTTGACAACTGTATACGCCAAGTACAGTTGATAGCAAACCTTTTATGGCCTAATTAAAACATTTTAAATCAGATTAACAGAGTTTACTGGCACTAATATAAATTTGTCAGAAAGACCTTCATTCAGCCTTGGGGAAGTGTCATGCTTTAAACTACCAGGCAGAATACACGAGCTGATATGGAAAAATTGTTTTTAAGAAATCACATTTTTAAATGACGTCAGGTTGTAAGTTTTTTCCTCCCCTAAAAAAAACCAACTAGAGCAACAACTGGTACAGTACTCTCACTACTCACGGACACCTCGAATTTATTTCGAGAAATAACACAATCTGCAGTTTAATATTAACCATCTTTGTGCTTTCCTTTTCAGCTCTGAATACATGGCCTTACTTTGACTCCATCTAAATGGTTTAAAAAAAAAAAAGTGCAGGAAATCTATATAAGCTAATTGCGTAATTTTTCTCTCATTGAGTTCTCAGTTTTGATGTAACTTCTACACTGGGTGAAAGACCATGGTCAGAGAAGAGCATCTGTAAAACCTGGAAAGCTGAAATGCTACACAGGACCAACGTGAAGGAGGAGTGATTCAAGTACTGGTCAAGAGCCACACCAGACTGGACGCCAGTGTTGGCTTTTGATGAGATTGGTTGGTGGTTTGGGTTTTTCTTTTTCTAACTGAATTTTCAGGTGAAAACGGCTCAAGGCTTGACTCACTGAATCATAAAGGTTGGAAAAGACCTTTAAGATCATCTAGTCCAACCATCCTACCAGCAATATCGCCCAACTAAACCATGTTCCTTAGTGCCAACTCTGTATGTTCTGACCCTTGCTCTTCTTCACAGCTCATCTCTGGAGAACTCAAACACAGCAGAAATATCCCTTTCACATATGTATTTACATAAATATATAATAAATTTAATTGGTTAACATTAGTAAATGGCAACATGGATGCACTGGAAGAAAATGAAAGCTAAACAAGTAATTGGCTTTTTTGGTTTTGTTTTTTCGTTTTCTTCTTTATGTCCTCAGTTTTATAAAGCTCTACAATGAAAAGTATTCAAACGTATTTTGGAACTGAATCCTTACTATGTTGCTTTCCATATCAAATATTTCTTTTTTTTTTTTTTTTGTTAATATTCTTAACTCTTCATCTTACAAATGTAGCACATCATCAGACCAACAAGATCCTTCTCTCACTTTCAGCAGCCATAAACTATACAGCCAAAACTGGACTGAGCGTCCCAGAAACTTACTCCCACTGCTGAGGCACAACCTGATGTCAAATGCTATTGCAAGCTGTGTTAGCTCTCCAGCACTAGGAAGTGGTGCGATGTAACTAGGGCTTATTTTTTGTCTAACATGAGCTAGTGACAGTGGAGACAAGCCAATTTAGAGTCATGACTTGCAAACAATGCACAAGCATACCACGATACCTCTGGAAGATGAGGTCTGGCCATTTGGTTCAAAAATTGAACTAAAAACGTCTCATGGCAATTATGTTTTAGATTAGAACTACATTACTTTTTTTTATTATTATTTTTCCCTAGCAAGCGTTAACAGTGCACAGAAAACGTGTTCTAGACTATCTTGTACTGCTACCACCACACAGGAGCACACTTTCTAAAGGTTTGCTGACAATTATTTTCCCTTATTGGGCCAGCACCCCAGACTCACCCGAATCTTAGTATCAAATTAAAACAGTATAATTCTCTCCAAATGTTACTTGGAGTAAGACCATCACAAGTTTTATAATAAAATGCTCAGAAGTTAGCTGAGACAAAGCTGACCTGAAACACATCATTTGTCTCTGCTTAAGTAGAGCTGCGTTTCCATCAAGTTGCCCTGTACCTTTTCTCCATGCAAGCACCTCCACACCTACCTGCTTTGATCAGCCAGAACTCCCAGCTTTTGAACTAGACACAATTAGCTTTGGCAGTGCCTCTTCACAGGCATACCAGTGTGCAGTGTTTGATTGTCATTGTATCTGTTGAAATATTAGCACTTGGCTTAGGTTGTGTGAAAGGAAAAAAAAAACAGAACAGCGTCAAGTCATATACAACAATAAAAGAGATACGAATACAAAGATCTGTTTCTGGCCCAAGCTCACTGCTTTCACAGAACCACTCATTACAGGGAAAAGAAACACCAAACATCCATACCAAAATAGAAACTTACCCCACTGACTGATCTGGGTTGGAGATGCTTAACCACACCCTGAGCCTCACAGGCCCCTTCCTCCTTCATTTGAGTCAAGACTTCATTGACAAAAGAAATACAATCCAGGACAGATAAAAAGAGATTCCCACGCACTCAGGCAAATACGTAAGAGATCATCAGCACTTTTTGATTAAAAAAAAAAAAAAAGTTTGAATCATTACTAAACACCTCTGTATCTGATTAATACAATATGCAAAGCTTATTCTGAATGCGTTTGACAACCACATACAGCAGAAATTCTTGACATGAGTTTTTTTTCCAGCATAACATTAGTTGTCTGATCACCTATTTCTTTCTGTGCAGAAAGGTAGAAGACCGTTTCTTCAAAATAGTTGTTACATTTAATAAAAAGCTTCTGTCTGTAAGTTCCTATGTTCAGTTCTCCTACAAAAGATCAGCAAGCCTCCTTTCCTTCCATCAGGGTTTCTTTTTAAGGCACGATTCTAAAATTAGTTTGCACCAGGACCGAGAAAGGTCTGCATTAAAGTTATCAGATTTTAGCTGTATGGCATACACGAACAAGCTCGTTTATTCCCAGCTGAAGGGCTTCCTAGCTACCAAGAAAAAGGCAAAATCTCAAGTATTCTGTGCTGCCATTATGTCTACATAAAAGAAAATTAGTATCAGAAAACTAACCTGAAGCACTCGAATTATTACTTAATTAGAACTCCATCTTCTCGCTTACCAAGAATACAGAAGGAAAGCATAGTGCACGTGACAAAGTTTGACACGGAGCCAACTTAAAGGAAACTGCAACACTGATGCCTGATAAAGTCATTGTTGGCACATGGTCAAAATCCATTCTCTAGAGGCTGTAAAGTTAAGCATTACGATATATAGAATTCAACAGAGAATAAGTTCATATTATTTAAGTGTTAAGTCTTCCAAATAGCTGTTTCCCCGTGTTATAAATAATTCACCATAGTTTAATAACTACACAACTGAAATCCCTACAAGCATTCTGCAAAGTGGCTCGGAGCTCTGCACAGCGTGACTGCCGTCCCTCCTCCCCCCACCAGCCCTTTTTGGCTGGGCAAGCATTATACCGAGTATTTTCAATGCAAACAATTCTATATATGAACATCAAGTCATTTGCTATTCTTGCATGTCCTATTATTGTTGCAGACTTCAGTCCAATGGAAAAGTTCTTCACACAGAACTCACCAGTTTCGTTTCTCAAGATGTGGCTTCCTACAGTCTGATTTCCTACCCCTAGCTAGTGCTGCCCTCTGCACACCACCAGGGAACTGCCTTTTGCCAGTCAAGTTCCTGCATTGTGTCACAGGACACAGCAAGCAGAGATATTTCAGCAGTCTGTATGACAGAAGGATTATATACAGTACCCCATAAAATGCCTTCCAGTGGCGCTTACATAGGCAACTGTGTAATTTTGTTGGAGAGAAGCTGTAGGATGTACTTTGGTGAACACTAAGTGGCATGCAGCAAGACAGCATTAAAACACTCTTTATGACACGAACTGAATGCAGCTTTCAGAAATACGGCAGATTTAAGCCTGTGCTGAGCAGAAGTCTGGTTTTCTAGCAATGTATCTTGATATTATGAGTCAACATTTTGACTCAGTTTTTCCCCCTCTTCTTGTACATTGAAAAGATGTAGACAGAAAAAAGGGTGTGTTAGCAAAAACAAAAGCACTAACAAAATATTGATAGTCTCTCACTACAGCAAGAAAGCAAGACTTTGTTTTCATACTTTCTGCAATTTGTTACAAAAACCATGCAGGGAAGCACCTTCTGGATACAACAAAATAACCAGGAGGATCACTCCCATCTCTGAAGTGGGGGAAAAGAACTGGGGAAGGGAGGAAAGAGGAGGAAGGTGGGCAGGCAGTCCTGCACAAGAAGCACTTAAACATCCCTTAGCGGCACGCATGTTGGCAGGCAATTGCCAAAGAGCAAGGAATTTAAATGAGACAACCCTGCCCTTTATGGAAACGAATCATTAAATGGACTGCACAGATTTCTGAGCTCCACAAAGAGCTGCTTTAACTTCAGTGAAGCGATTACAGACTAAAAAAAGTACTTCAGCGTACGATGAATCCTTAACTGCAACTTAAAAGGCAGTGGTAAAAGGTATTATTGATAAAGTAGAAGCATTTTAAAAGGAAGATCAAGAGAGAAAGAATAGATGTCATAAAATTCTTCCCACTACAGACAGTTGTTTGATGTCTTCTTTCCCCACCCGCTCCCCAGCACACATCAGCACAACGCACACTCCTTCCCTCTGCTCCATCACCTAAGACCCACCACAGCAAATGGCTATTTCAGCAGTGTCCTAAATATTAATGTAAAGCAAAGTGAAGTCACCTCAGCAGCCAGCAATCACAAGTCAGCGTCGTATGACTCCCCTGCATCCCATCTGTTGTAAACTAAATTTGAACTCCTGCTATCTCTGAATTCGGAGCATGAACACAGTGTAAATAGCCTGAGGTAAGAGACAGGACACTACGGACAAGGATGTCAGCCTGAGCAAGCCATCTCCACACGGACTGGCCTTGCAGGACACAACACCACGGGAGGGACCAAAGTTATTCTGAGAAGACAGATTAAAACAAGCTTGACAGCCCAGTTTAGAACAGCAGCTAACTTTACACATAAAAGATTTTAGGAAAAGCAGGCTCAAAGCTTTTGTAGCTACAAACCCTTCTACGGATTTTATTAGATTTAGTCATTTTATTTAGTTAGTGACTAAACATTACTAGAAGTTGATTTAGTTTACATGCACAGTTTAAAACTGTGGAGTTGCAAATTACTAGCTATCCCACTGAAATGGTTTCAGTGATAAACCACTCCAGACCCACAAGATTACTGCCCGTGTCAGTCTACCATAACCTTGATGGGATCATAAAAAAAAAAAAAAAAAAACTATTTCTGCTGTAACTTCCCTACAAAACAATTGCTTTTCAATCCACGGTTCCATTTAAATCCAGCTGTACACCCCAGAGAAAGGGGGAGCTGCATGAAATGTGATGCAGGAGTTGAGGAGCAGGTCCCTGCTCTGGCGAGGGACGGCCCGGAGCACAGCAGCTTTCCTCTGCGTGGCGGCGAGCAGCAGCCAGGCAGCACGTCCCGAGCTGAGAGCAGCACAGCCTGTCTGCTTCAGGCAGCCAGCGAGCCAAGGGGCACACACAGCCAGAGGGGAAGGAAGAGGAAAGGGATGTAAGAAAAATTATTGGGGGTAAAGGGAAGGGAAGAGCAACACTGCAACAGGAAAGGGACAAATGCAGTGTCAGAGTAAAAGGGATTTCTGATAAAAGTCCTATAAGGTCTAACTATTTATATTTTTTTTAAAGCTTTAATATTCATGGAATATATTCATGGAATATACTGTTCGTTTCTGAAATAATAAAAATATTGGGCATAGGGGGAAACAGACACACGGAAGCCAAATCTCAGCTTTGGCTCCTACACCCAGTACTCCCCCTGCAGCAGAGCCACTGCCTGAACCTCAGTGACCCCAATGCCACCAGAGCAGCACTGGCTGCCTTCATTTAATCAAGCCACTGGCAGGACTGGGTATCATACTCAGGCTTGTAGAACACACAGTGCCATGTTACGGGTATAGCACTTAGGCTTGAACATTAACCTGAATATTGCATCAGCCCTGCTATTTTTAAGTACAATTCAGCTTTTCTTTCATGACCTGATGCAAGCCTAGCGTTTTTTTTCATTTTGTTTTCTTCTTAAAAAAATCTGCTCCAGTGTAGTTTGTTCAACGTCTTACTTGCCAAATAGTTAAGAGCCAGTCAACTTTCATGCAGCAATGTCGGCTGGTGGAATCATTTATTAAAAGCAATGATTGCTACGCTTGACAAGAGATGCTAATATTAAATTTATCCTTCTAAACAACATACAAAGTTGACAAAACCTTTTTTTTGTTGTTGTTGGTTTTACTTCCATTTTACTTCTTAAGGTTGCACGAACTACAGTATGGAAAAGTCATGCATCACCTTACAAAAATGTTAAAAGGCACCACAGTAACCCAACCCTGATGCTTTCTAACAGGGAAAGACAAACTAAACAGATAAAGCATGACAATTTACAATGGAAGCTTTAAAAAAAAAATCAGATTAACAAGATTTAAAACAAATACCAAAGCAGGGGGACTCAGAACTTTCAACAGTCAAAATTTAAAAGCTCCACACATTTTTATTTGTGGTTTGCTTCAGAGCTTGATCAGTTGGATGAATTCTGAAATTGTAACACAATTTTAACTTGAGATTTGTACATGCATTTTTTTGGATGATTGATGCATTTGTTAGCACTTAACGGAGCTAAAAAAAATCAAGCATTAAGAAATGTGGACCTTGAAGAATATTTTGTAACATATAATTGTTTTTCCCCATACTACTTCTAACTGCATGTACTGAGGGAGATTTAAGTACTCAAATTTCTAGGAACCCCTTCATCTTCAACCAACCAAAGCACAGACAACTATTTTGAAAGCATCCCCCAACTGCAAATGGTTTTGAGTGCTGAGTTTGAAGTATCCTTGGCTTGGTTTCAGGACCATTCTTCCTTTGAGACCACCAATAGAAATGCACTTTAGAAAAACACAAAGTGAGACTATTCTGTGCTATAATGACTACTTCTCAGAGACAGCATGAAAAACAATTAGCTAAAAACAAAAGTTTTATTGGAACATGGGACTGCAATAAAAAGGAATGCAACAGATGAGTCAAAAGTACAAACGAGAACTACGCTGCAGGAACGTTTCTTGGCGATCTTTTGGTAGGGGGGAAACAAGTGCCCCTCGCTGTTACCTGATGTTTATGTACCTAACACAAATCAAAGCTCAAAATACTTCTACAAAGGAAAAAACCCCGTTTATACCAATATTTATCAAAACTTTCCACAGTTTCTAAGCTGTGTATCTAAAAAGGGGCCTTCCTTCAGTTTTCAGATGGTTTGGTTAGTTGGGGTAATTTAACTCAACTCTGCTACAATTGCTGGCTTGCTTTTTAAACCTGACTTCATCCTTAGACTTGCTTTCATTTTCATCACTATATTCAGGATGACATTTAAGTATAAGAAATTTCTCAGCCATAGCACCAATGTATCTTACAAATGTACCATGGAAGAAAACGAGACTTATCAGTTATGAAACTCCTGCTGTCACAGTGATATTAGATCCCAAAATACAAGACTTGGCAAGAGTTACAGAAATCTGCTCTCTCCCATTTATTTTAACATTTAGCATTCCAGCCTTTTCAAAAAGCTTCACAGAAGTTCATAAAAAGGTAATCATCACCAGGCTCCACCAGGGTGCGTGAAGAAGGACAAGCAGTTTCCAAATCCTCCACCTTTGTTTTGCCTAGAGTTATCTGCCAAAGCCATTTAGCTATTTAACAAACAGGCAAAGAAATAGTTTGAATAAATCTAAACAAGGATTCAATACCATATCCCTTTTTCTTGGCTCCAATACGCCCACTCTGGTCTGCTCACTGGCCAAAGACAAACCACAAGAAAGCTAACAAGTTCTGAATTACTGGTATAACTGAAGTCTGAGCATCTCATTTTCACTCCATCACCCAGCTGTAGAGAACGTGGAACAAGTTCAGATGATGAAAACTGAGGAAAAGAAAGTGATAAGCAGATGCTTTCCAACGCTAAAATAACTGAAATCAACAGGCCCAAAGCATTCTATGCTAGGTCTAGTGATTGGTCACCCCAGGACTTCACCTAAATGCATACAGCGAGTCCACTGAGCATGTCTCTCCATTCCTGTAACTGCCCTACACACAACACCTAGCTGCAGCTTCCTCTGGGAGGAACTTGGGTGCCTGCACAGGCTGAAAGCTGTCTAGAAACTTGCACAGAAACTTGCACACTGCTGCCTGAAGCAACAGGGTAACAGCATGCCACAAAAAAAAAAAAAAAAAAAAATATTGGCAAATAGACCAAACCAAGTCAATTCTCTTTTGATACTCTGTCAAACTTTACTTCAGGCTTCTGAACTCCTCCCTCAGAACCGGTGAAAAGGAGTTTAGAATGAAAGGAGACAAAACACAGACTGTTCCATCCTCAACGTGCCTCCCTAAAAAGTCAGTATGAAAACATTTTTAAAACCCCCCAATCCCAAGGAGCTGAGCTCAAGGCAGCTTTTTGACTGCACTGTGCATTCCCAGACTGAAGGAGACAGGAAGGGGGGCTCTAAGGATGGCTCTGAGGATGCAAAGGCTCAAACAAGCATGTGATAGATAGAGATGGCAGAAGGAAGGGCTGGTTTCCTTATGGTCCTTCAGGAAAGTTTAGTTTATAGAAAGTCAGATGCTCTCCCTCTCTCGTACAAACGAGCAGTAAATTAATTTCACTCAAAATTGCACAAGGTATTTACAACTCCCAGTTTCAATCTGACAGAGAAAGAAAGGCATCTGTTTCAGTGAAGCACAGCTTTCAGCTCCTGTTTTAACATCACAGCTCCCCCCATTTTTGTTCATTTCTTCTCTTTAGAAAACATCAAATGGTTGAACTTGGATGTCCAAGTAGGGCCAGCCAGTGGAAAGAAGCAAGCTACAAAAGGAAAAAGCTGAAGATGTTCCAGCATACTGACCCCTGAAACTGAAAGAAGCAGGGCTGGGAGTTAACCTAGCCCCTACCTTCCCCTCCCCTTGCCCATTAAAGATGGGTGACAACAGTACTCACACTTCATCACCAATAAGAAAAGCTGCACCCAGGAGACCTGCATACAGGTCTTTGGAAAAGCAGGCACTTTCTTCCCAGAGACGAGCACGCTTCCAGTGAAGCACAACGTGCCACAAGGCCATTTGTGTCAGCAACTATTTTTAACATCATTCTGACGCCTCGCTATCAAATGGGTAAACTTTCTTGTTTATACACATGTCACAATTTGGTATTTCCCAATTTAGGGGAAGCCTCTCTCTATTTGCTGAGAACCTCTTCCAAGCAACACGTCATACCTCAACTGATGGGAAAGGTCTGTCACGGATTCATAGCTAAAAATCTACATCCAGCAAGACCAGGGCATCACACAAAAAGCCTGCATCTTAAAGCTTTAGTTTTCAGAACGTTACATTTATAGTGAAGACTGTTAATCCTCCTCCAGTCATTTTTCTAACTGATAACTACTTATTTTGAAGACGGTCAAGAGGCAGCTACAGAAAGTGTCTGAATCGCTTTACCCATCTGTATGGCTCATTGACTCATTAAGGTTGGAAAAGACCGTTAAGATCATCCAGTCCAACCATCCTACCAGCAATACCGCCCAACTAAACCAGAAAACACCAAAAGACAAAAAGTGAACAGAAACAGAGGCTTCCAAGAGCCAGTTCCAAAAAGAGCAAAGACAGCAGGAAATATTCAGAGACTTCAGGTGGATTTCACCAGGACGGCTTCAGGATTTCTTGTTTTTGAAGAGAGCACATGCCAAGACTGCTAAATAAACTGAAAGAACAGAAAGCAAATAACATAACCCCTCTTCAAGTACAAACATTAACAGTATCTCATACTGAAGTGTTGTGTTTTTAATTGCTATTAATTAAAATCCATAAACAGAATTACAGGGATTATAAAAACAGATGACTAAATTGCTCCTCCCTAGTTGTTAAATAAACACTTAGAGTCACTTGGGACCCTTCAAAGACAGTGATTCAAACTGGGCCAAAGACTGAAATTAACATGCACATTTCATATCACATTTTTATACCACGTATTATTAAAATCATGCTTTAAGCATCAAAGATTTGGAGGCAATACCATGAAGCCTGTTTAGCTTTCATAAAGCTAAGAGTCACATTAATGACAGAGAAAACAAATACTGCTAACACGGAAGAAGAGATGTAACATGACTCAAATAACTCCACTGACTTCAATAACAACTCTTTAGGTACAAGATATGATTTAAGCTAAATCCACATCATGAAAAATCTTCAGGATATGAGAAGTTGGTGTTAAAAACAAAGTAGAGAGTCAATAGTACTGAGAAACTACTGAAAAAAGTCAAAATTGTAACAAATGAGAAGCCTCAAAGGAAAGGCATCCACATTCTTATTTCTGGAGTGCGTTGGTACAAAAGGTAAACATAAGGTTCAAAGAACAAACATAATCAATTCAATGTCAAATTATGGCAATTCACATTTCCTCCCCTTCTGCTAATGCTCCCCTAGATAAAAACAGGTGGTTGCAGTACAAAATCTCCATGAATTTTTAGACAGCTATGAGCAAATCCCAGTAGAAAATTCTTCCCTGGCTGCATCACTCTTCCTTACCCTCCATAGAAGGGTCCTGAGATTAAGCCTGCCAAGACAGAGCAGAAATAACCATCATATCATGTATCCTAAACATGCTAACAATCCTTTTCATAAGTATATGCAGGATGGCAAGAATGATCAAGTATTAGTCAAAAAGTTGAGCAACAGATTTGTTCATTGAACTCTGTTCCCAATGCAAACTTCCACACATTAAACCTCGGGTGCTGGGATTTTAATTAAGTAGGGTTGTTGTTTTTTTTTTGTTGTTGTTTTTTTTTAAATACAGTTAACTATTTGAATCAATTACATCAACCTTAAGAGGACAAAAACTATTAGTACAAACAAAGAATTTAGCAGCTTGTTTTGATGTTGGAACATGATGTAGGGCTCTTTTGTGCAGCAACTGAAGAGCTTAGACAACACGGGAGGTCAGATGATCCAAACCCAAACAGAAAACATGGCACACAACAACCTGATTCAGGTTCAACAGCCCTCAGAACAGTTTATATTTGCCACATACATCTCAAACAATGCAAAAAATATTTGCATTTCAGTCTCATTCCAACAAATAATACGTGTATTAATAATACAATCAGTGAAATTCTACTTCCATTTTTTCCCACCTGGTACCTCCTAAAGCTTCTGGATCTTACCACGCTAATAGGAGTCACAAGTTTTCCAGCAAAGATCTACATAAAAGTGTTTCTATCCCTCTCTGTATTTTTTGCAGGCACTGACATCAGGAGTCACTGTTTTCAAAGCTGTTTACATAGTGAGAATTAGGCACTGAGCTGTTCTGGTTTATTCTTTTCCTCTTAAGCTTTGTCTTCAGTGCCCCATCCCTGGAGGTGCTCAAGGCCAGGTTGGAGGGGGCCCTGGGCAGCCTGATCCAGTGGGGGGCAGACCTGCCCACAGCAGGGGGTTGGAACTGGATGGGCTTTAAGGTCTCTTCCAACCTAAGCTGTTCTATGATTCTACTTACATGATCTTTTTTTTTTTTTTTTCCTTTAAGAGAGCTTCAATTCCATTTTGGTGCACAGCTTTTAAAAATACCTAAGCCATACCAATTAACAAAACCAGAATGTTTAAAGAGTCAGCGATTCCCGTCATCATTTTCTTCCCTTTAGCCTCAAGCCAATAGCTACAAGAGTAGGATCGTTTCCCAAATGCAAAGAGCCATGACAATTCTTTTTCAACAGCAAAATAAGAGTCACCACTTTGCTTTTTCATGACTTACAGCTAAGCAGTGTCACGAGCACCTTGCCTTAAGTCCTTGCAAGCAGGAGTAACATCCCATCCATCTCCACAGCCATACTGCACACTGAAAGCAATCACATCTGATGAAATCGTAACTGATTGTGTAACAGGAGTTTCTGCAAAAGCCACCTATTAACATTATTGGCACTGGGTTATTAGGCTAATTAGATGTATAAACTCATCCAGCCCAGCAGACAGTGTCCTACAGAATTACTTGGCTACAGATGGCAGGAACTGACTCCGTGCTGTAAAAAGCACATCAGAGCAGCTCAGGCCATTATTCCCCTCAAACTGTTTGTTCATTGCAGATATACCCAGCTGCATGCAGGAAGCAGAACACACATACGATTCTTGCACACACTTAATGCTTCCCTCTTGCCGTAAGTATTAAAGATAAAAAGACTGAAATCTGCAAAATTAGCAAGAAAAAAAAAAAAGCCTCCAGACAATGTCACCATGGAAAACACTTCTTAGAAGCTAAACAATCTAACGTGATATACCTAAACATACTGAGTAGGTATCACAGTTTGAAGGGTTAAAAACAAAGCTTACTCCTACAAAGCAATACTGGGAGGAAGAGGATGGGCACGGCTTTATCTTCCTACCTGCCCCTCCTTACCCAGCAGTGCTTACAAGCATTCCCTACCAGAGAATTTCTTTCCTACAAACACACTGGATCATCAACATCCCTTTCTTGTTCTTGATTTTTGAATAATCACTCCCATGAAGACAGTCTCTCCCTATAGTGAAAAGCTTCTACTGCTGACCTTCAAAGGCCCTGGCTCGCTCCACTCAGGAACACACAGAGAAAATTGCTGTCTTTCCATGACACAGATCAGGTCACCAAAGCACTGATCAATCAAGTCACCAACATCTTCAGACTACTCCTCCCAGAGCAAAGTTGTATTAGACACAGAGAGGGTCAGGTACAGTTTCCAGAGAGCCAAGCCACGCGCATGTTTACACGCTTGGCCGCATCTCTCCCCCAGTCCTTAGGAAATATTTTGAAATATTCCTTAGGGAATATTTTATCCTGCAGCGATGTATCACGCTCACATCTGTCCCTCTTCCTGTAGATGCAAAGAAGGTGATAAGTGCTGACATAGGAACTACGTTTATCTCTTTCTGAATATTTTAATTCACTTCCAACAGCTCTGTTCCGCTTCCTGGGAAGTTTAAGATACTCACAACTAACTGTACAATTACTTTCAACCAATCACTTTAGCATTCCCATAAACAGTGTTTCACAACATCACCTACACGTTAACATGATGCAATTATCAAGATCATCCAATATGAGGAAGAAATAGATAAATTTAGAAAGCTTGGTTAATCATTGTTAGTTACTTTTATATATCAGCTTTCTAATCAGACTCACAATGCTTCATTAAGGCTATGGAAAAAGATGGTCTAAATAAATGAACTTACGTGAACAGACAAAAAACTAATTAAGTATAGAACCTCAAGCCAAGACACTAACGTGCAAATCCACCTTTGCTAACTGGTCATATACATCAGTTATGTGCTATGCAATTATTTGGAGGATATTCTGCTGCTTGTTTCTGTTTTTAATTTTAAGTCAAACATTAAATCCCTCCCATAGTACCCCAGGTTGCAGCTAACAAGGAACATTTGAGATAGCATAGATACCAAGAAAATGTGACAATAGCTTATTGGCTTCAGTAACTGGAATTCATTTAAAAAACGTTTTCAACTTTTTATATTTAAAAAAGATCAACAGGTTTCCAGAATTTCTGAATGTATGACTCATTTGACTGCTAACTTGCAAAGGAATTGTATTATTTTTGTATAACCAACATCACACTGCACTGAAGTGGAATCAAATACCTTTCCCAAATAGAACTCCTGGTAAGTCTGGAAACTCCTCCTGCTTCTGAAGCAGGATTCCTCTACTAGCGGGACAGGTGGTGTAACCAAATACAATACTGATACATAGCTGACAGCCACCTGACAACAAAGAGGGACTGGTCCGGTAGCTTGGGTTTGCCTTAGCCCAGGTTCTGACTCCAGCCCTCCCCACAACGGCACTCCTTAGGGGAGCATATGCAGGTCTTGTCCGAGCACAAATGCATTAAGCAGAACATTGACTTGCACAGAATGACTGGACAAGAGATTTACACAGAGCGGATGTGTAAATACATTCTGCTGTTGGCTGGAGTAAACACAATGAAAAGAAAGCTAGTTTCAATGTACCACAAACCAGGTGCGCTAAATAAAGTCATAAAAAGCTTAAGTGGATTGTCTCCTTCAGGGCTTAGTGACCTCTGACATCTGCTGATCTGCAGAGCATCCAACACGCCAGCAATTCTAGAAATTTGGAAGTCCTGAAAAACGTGTTTCAGAAGGTACTGGTAAAGCCAAATCCCTCCCCAGTGGTACTTCCACCTTCTTGTTATGCCTCATTCCTTGTCTTTCCTTTTGAAACAGTGTAAATGTATTTAAAAAGTGAAATGCTGCGATGAGGGAACGTTTTGAAGAAGTTATGCCAGCTGTCAGAGTCCTGGTAGCATTCTCAAAATGACTGTTAGTGCCCCAGCTGCAACAGCAACCGTGCAGCCATGAGCCAAGCGCAGCGGCCTGTGCTCCTTCTCACTGAGAAGACAGTTCACAGCCACTTTGGTAACAGTACTCACCTGACAGAACTGGGGGGAAGCACAGGAAACATTGCACATCTTTCATTCCAACTCCTTACACGCAGCAGTACAACTGAGAAGCTGGTAAGTAGTGTTCAGTGCTTGCTGCTCGCCTATTTATGCATCAGGAACAGCTGCTGGAGTTATTCACTGCAGCTTTTAGAGGGGGTACCGCAACAGAGGGCATCTTCCCTCCCACAGGGCAGGCTGCAACCACCAAGGATGAACTGAGGAGGAGCAAGGAAGGAGGCTGTTAAAGGACTCCCCTCCTCCTGACACACAGGAGGATAAACAGCACACCTCAGTTCTACCACATAACCACTAAAGATATTTCTATGTTCACATAATATATTCATATATTTCCTATTTCCATAAAGACGAATCTGCCTAGAAAGGCCTACAGTGTATCCTGATAAGACAACCAAGCATTTGAAAAGCAGACAAGCACGGAAAAGAGAAAAACAACTGCTTCTGACCTTAGTGGTACAGTTACCACTCTACCACTTTGGTACTACCTGCATGCTCTCCTATAACCGAGTTATTTTTGAGCTGCCAATAAGAATGGTTTCCATGAACTGATTCTTCACAGGGTTTTATACTTGGCAGTAATCTTGTTAAGTATGTATAGAAATCCCAAATTTTAGAGAAATTAAGCATCAGAAGTTGCCTTTTGAAACAGAGTTTAGCATTTGAAGTATTTTTCTTCTTTTACCGGCCTCTTGGATGCTTGCCAGTGGGGCTCCAATGTCAGTGCTGTAGCATCCCAAGTGCTATTTTAAGCCCTTGCTGCGCTGACCATTACATTTTTCAAGCACGAGAACAACTTCCTGAAACACAACAATTGTGAACGGGTGCTTTTGTTGTCAATGCAACTGTAAATATCCTGCTTCGTGCTTACAGGATATCTTCATTTCTGAGCTAGGTGTTGAAAGAGCAGGGCATTATTGCACCTTTCCTCACGTCAGAAGTACAGCCTCCTCTTAACTTCTGCTGCTCCATGAGGTCAGTCACACATCCTCACATTCCAGCTAGCTTTAGCAGCCACGTGACCAGCTGGGATCATTCCCTTTTCTATAAACAGCCAGGGGTACGGCCTCCTTCTGCACCTCTTTTTCTATTTGAGTCTATCAGTTTCCTCCCCTGCCCTCATACTTCAAAACTATTTTCAATTCAAAGTGTCAATTAAAACAAAAGACACAAAGGTATGTAGAAGTACGCTGTCCTAGGAACGCAAGCCCAAAGTCATACATGCTATCACAATTTTGCATACTTCCCTATGCAATCACACACAAACATGTATTCTTTCCTCAAGTGCTGCTGCTAACTTCTGGGCCTGCATCGTACCTTGTGGCAATGAGTTCCACAGACAAAAACCTATGGTAGATTGGTTATTTTAAAGCACAAAAAACCCTTTCAACAGCTTTGAATTAGGCAAGGCAACTTTACCCACGTCCTCTTGTTCCTGAATTATTTGAGAGCACATAAGGTCCAGGCCTTGCTCTGAACTGTTTTTTCATTTATAATTTCAAGCACAAAAAAGTGTCTGTGTTACCATAGCTTTAGGCTTCTCCAGAGTCACTGTCTCAACCTTAAGTCTGATATAGTTTTACCATTCAGCTTTAGAGATTTGCATTTCTTGTTTTAGGTTTTACTTCATTTCATTCTGAATTCTTTTTAATCCCAGTAGATCACACTCAGTCATTTTAAAGAAATCCAACACCAACTGAGTTCTGCAGTGTTCTAGGAAAGGCCACAGCAACCCAGCAGGCCTGAACTCATCAGCTTTTTGCTTTCAGACTAGATGCAAGCAAACCTACCCTGTGAGGACAAGATAAAGGACTTCTGATTAAGTGACTCTAGGAGAACAAAGAAGGGAAAATAACACAAAAGGAAGTCTTCCCTCCGTTGGACAAGGGGAGCCAGCTGCACACAAACTTATCCTTTGGTGAATTGTAAACTTTATCCTTTCCCTTACCTCCTTTCATTGCTTCTGCCATAAAGGCCAGCAGAGAGCCTGGTTTTCCTGAACCCAAGTATCCACTATTCTTCAAGAGTTCCCAAGCAAAGAACAGGAGACGCTGAACCAAGCTCAACAGAAAAAGCACACGGTGCTGACACAAGAACTGCGAGACACTATTCCAGGCTTAACAACAGGATGGAGAGGGCTTTGTTTTTGTTAATGCGTTCACTCAAGCAGCATAACCTTGCTCTGCAAGTGTTAACTTTTGTCAGGATTATCAGGGAATGGGCAGAACAAAGTTTCCATGCTGGTATTTAGGTATGTATTCCAAGCAATAGACAGTGAAGCTACAATACAAAGAGTTAATATCAAGAAATGTAAACACACTAGGAAATCTTAAAACGCAAGTCGCATGCACATAAAACATGCTAATCCACTAGATCTCCAATTAATACCGATCAACTGTCTCCATTAGCTATAATTCTTGAAGGTGCTGGCCACAACAATTAAGCAATTAGAACAGTAGCTTCCAAAAATATATGGTGTCCTTGTAACACTAAGTCAGGCCAGGCAGACTGAGCACAACCCACTCCAGGTGGCCAACAGCCTCTCTACGAGTCACTCCTTCCTTCCTAAGCCTCTGTGTCCATAAACCGCTGAGAGGGAACTCATCCCACCCAAGGAATGATCCTGAAAGGAACAGAAGCACATATATCTAGCACATATATCTCTTGATGTCTTTCTTGTAGAAGGCTACAGGCTCAAATCTCCATTGCACAAACCAATCCAGAACGTGGACTTCAACCAAGGGTTTGCAAGCCTTCCACCTCACAGGCCTACATGCAGCAGATGTCTCTTCTATTAACACCATCAATTAATTACTCAATTAGATGAATTAACACAGGTTCACCTTCAAGATGACCAAGCTACCATGTTAACAGCAGCCATCCTGACGTTATAGGTGTCTGCTGCCTGCATTTCAGACAAACTGTGTACTAAGTTTTAGCTTTCAGAAGAGCCAGGATGCAGGAGATGTTCTTAGCTTTCATGGTTCATGCCTGTGCAACCTCCGTTCAAGACGCTAAAATCAACATACTCACAAGCAGAAATACTGCCTATCTTTTCAGACACTGCATTTCAAACCTTTTCTTATCCATCTCAGATTAAAAGCAACCTTTGTTAACCACCCTCAGGACAGCCTCATGGGAACTGGTCACATTCACTGACAGACACTATAATTAAACAGTATTTAGACTAGGCTGGATTTCCTTTCATCAAGGAACAAGGCCACTTACTTTTACCAGCAGTTATGCTTGGTATGTTTCTTCTGTGGTCACTTCAGGCAGATTAGACTGCCCATGGCAGTTACTTCTTTTAAGTCTTAGTTCTGAAGCAAAACATTTCCAACAATTTCTTCTTTTTTTTTTTGGCTCTTCATTAGAAGCAGATAAGTCAGTGGCTGAAAACAAGCAACTAATAAGCACAAGTCCAAACATCCACTGTTTGCCAATCACACTGGAAGCATACATTTGACATATAAAATATGACATAAAATACTATTTAAAATATAAATTTCAGTGCAAGTGTAGCATAATGTAAAGACCAGTAAAGTCACTGAACTGAAAATGCAAGCATTTGGTTTGGGAAGAAATAAATTACAATTTATTTTCCTATTTCTTTGTCCATCCCGATATTCTTACGAAGTTTCATGTAGGATGACTTTTCACATTACAGTCACAATTTAAGGATGTTCCAGGAAACAAGTTTTTAGTAGAAGGGGCATGATTTAAGAAGTTCTTTTATAACTAACGAGTTCTAAATATATACTACAATTTACTACAGAAAACTAAAAACCTTGCATGTGATGGTTTCTGAACACAGATCTCACACTGCCAAGTTGTCCATGCCAGAGTGTGCGACCTACAAGGCAATATTATTAGATGCATGCAATCTCTGTTACTGTTCCAGAGACCAGAGCAACAAAACCGTGGGGAGCAGTTTTGAGAAAGCCATTTTAAAGAGTACCTATAATTTCATCGAACTGTAAGATTTTTAAAAGCTGAAGTGGAATAAGAAACAAAAGATGTTTGGAGTTTTGAACAACTGCATGTGTTTTACACTGATCTGCGTTGATCTATCTATATTCAAACATAACACGCACAGTCCCTTTAAAGAGATGTCCCAATGCTCCCTTTATTTGTTGCTGTGCATTTTATACAGACCTAAAATGCTTCATTCATTTTGATGTTTTATGCTCATGAAACACAAAGGATGGTTTAAAATCATCTGGTCTGTAGGCTGAAGAAGTACCTCCTCCTAAGAAGAAAAAAGCTTCCTTATGCATCTACTCAATTTAAAGGTATTAAGAGGGAAGGTTGCATGGCTTGCTTAAACACTTTTTTGTTAGTATAGCTCAACACAGTATTTGAAAACACACTGAGGTTGCACTGTAAGTGTCCATAGGCCCCTTAAAGAACTCTTTGGTGGACACCTTTGGGCACAGCACTTTCATCCAACAGCTTCACAGGCAGAAGAAATGCAGGTACTAAGTATTTTGACAGTAGAATACACACACACACTAAAGATTCTCAGTGAGCAGATTATCAGAGACAAATGCAAAAAAGATACCTACCGCTAGCCACAACTGTCTGCTGTAACATGTTAATATTTATTCTTTCCCCTTCCACAGATCACAGTACTCTTTAGAAGCTGAAAATATCTTCATGCAAATCATCTTCCATTTACATGGAAATTTCCAATGAAATAAAAAGACTGCTGAACTACGTTGCTGTGCCCCAGCATAAGCAAGCAGCAGCAAGAACACACATCCCAAGAGCCAAGGCAGTGAAACCTTGGAAGAGGCTAACCCATGTTTTCATGACAAAATGACAACTCCAATCATTCAGTTTCGGTGCAGCAGTACTGCAGCGTGTGCCCCTCAATGCTAACAGGATGCACCTCGATGGGAATACAGATTGCTACCCTGCCTTGCTGCTCTGTTTTTTCATAAACCACTGACAACTTTTAAATTTTTCCCTGCTTTCAAGCATCACTATCTTAAAGTCATTTCAAAGTTAACACAGACACCAGACAGCAAGTCCTCTGGGATCCTTCTCCCTGCTCTTCGTTACAAAGAGGAACCCTGAATGACGACCGAGCTCCTATCCCACCAGCGAGAGGCTGTGCTGCCAACAACGGCGTACACTTGGCTCAAGCACATACAGGCTGACGCCGTTTCACAAAGATTGAAATCCCTTTCCTCTCTAAGAGAAAAAAAAAAAAAAAAGTAACCACCATCATAAACATTTCACACCTCCTTTCCTCCCTCCTCTCTCACCAATCAAATGCGTGCCCGGGAACTCCTCTCCTTTACAAGCAATTACGGAATTGGAAAAAGCCCTAAAAACTTGGAAAGAAAGAAAGAAAAGAACATGGAGGCACACGCACATCCTGCCCCGTTCCCTGAACGTTTATGAGTAACTTGCCATTTCACCCAATTTAGGATATTAGGCCTACTGAAGAAACACTTGGCAGCACAGTAACACTGATCCATTCTTAACATAATAACCTCATTCAATAGATTAAAGAGGAGCGTTTATACCTTAAATTCATTCAAGTAGTGCAGTAAATTATTTAACGAGTACTTTAAATATGCAGTCATTAACTCACGGTTCCTTTTGTTTTATTTTTGTTCAGCCTTATTTTGTAACAAATGCAAGAAATAAAAACGTAAGAGCAGTAATTCTCACCAACAGCTTTTGGCGTCGTGGGTTTTGTTCTTTGGTTTTGGTGTTGCTTTTTTTAAAAAAAAAGAATTAAGACTTACAGATTCTCACGTACATGTATACAGGTAAGCAGGAATGAATCAAAGTGAATCGATTCAGCAGACATTCCAAGTGAAGGCCAGCTCCAGATTTTTCACTAACCAGCTTATAACAAACCATAATGCTGAATGTAAACATTTATTACTACAAAATCCTTCCTTGCCAGATTTCAGAGATGCTCAGAGCTCATGAGAACCCAGTAGTGCAGGTGGCACTGAGAGGCAATGGCGATGCCTTGCCCAAGTCTCCCCACACAGGACAACGAAGCACCCCAAGGTGCTCCACCTCCCAAAGCCAAGACCAGACCAAAGTATTCCCATTCTGTCAGGCTCAGCTTGGAAGTCGGAATCGAGATGCCCTTAGAGCCCTACCACCTGACATTCTCAGAGAAATAAGGGCACCTTCCACATGGCACACCACCACCACGTTACGGGGTTGTTACACATTCATGCACCCAATAAAATTACCAAGTAGAAAGCCTTTCGGGAAACCCACGGACGTCAATTTTTTGACTAAGTTTATCCCCATTCAGTTGCAACGCACATCAAAGAAGTCATGCAGAACTGAGATTCAGCCTGACATGTTCTTATTTATCTTCTTTAAAAAGAGAGATTTCAGAATTGCAGTCCCAAGGGAAGCCAGAGCAACCACACACAAGTGACTGAGTTTTATCACAATCTTTCTTACCAGCTGCAACAGCACCAAATATTTAGAAGCATGAGTTTAGTGTGGTTACGTTCTCAACTCTGATTCCTTCCGTTCCTTACGCACAGGTTACGCCTGCCAGTCATCATCCCCCTTATCTGTACACGACTGTGACAGAGCTGGGTGAAGGGAAGGTCAGGGGAAGCTTAAAAGGCGTTCTCTCATCTCCACAGGGATTTCAGCCCTTCGCAGTGCACAGGGAGTTCAAAGTTATCAGATGAACATTAAAAGGTATTTCTACACCATACATTTGTTTACAGTAACATCAGGGAAAGAGTCATCCCTACAGGTACAAAACTCACACAGGTACTGAGTGCTGAGCTACAAAACTTGACATTTCATGGAACTAAACGGGCCGCTGAGTAGATATGTAAGCACTGAAGGTTAAAGCTTGGTCACCAATAACGAGCACTGTTACTGACCCAAAGACCATTGATAACAAAATATAGATAAATACAGATATCAATGTTTGTAAATATCAGTGTTTGCAAAAAAAAAGAAAAAAAAATCAAAAGCGTAAGTTGCATTTGATTTTCTTCTGATCTTACAGGAATTAAGCATGTAAAGGTCAGGATACAGCAAAAAGCTCATACTAACAGCACTCCGTGCCAAAATAACCTCACCTGCATAACCCATCTTTAATAGCTGCACTACAATATAGCAGTTAAAAAAAAAAAAAAAACTATTCCTAAAGGCACAAAGGCAGAGCATTGCTGAATGCCTATCCGCATTTTCAGCTGCTTTAAGCGCTGTCCCTATTATGTAGCGCAGAGCTTTTCATACTGTTGCTCAAGCAACTGATAGAGAAGTTCAAATCTCCATTACCCATGAAGAAACCAGAGTCCTGAAGGGCTCCTGCTGGATCCCCACGCTAATTAAAGCCCTTCTACAAACAGAAGGCTGGACAACTTGCACAAAAGCTCAAGCAGTTCGCTTGGCCATGTGGGTACTGCACTGAGCAGCACACCACAAACGCTCTACAAACAGCTTCCAGGCAGCAACAAATCTGTACCTTACTGGAAAGGGCATCTATGTCTTTTTAACAGATCTTTACCTTTCAGTTAAGCGTAAATTTACAGAACATCTTCTGGCATCTGATTCTGCCAATTATGAGCGTGCTCCTCCAGTATCCTGAAAGTAACAAGTTATTGAAAAGTATATCAGGTAACCAAAAGACGACCATTCTATGATTCCATGATACGTTCTATAACCAAATTATCCCTCAAGCTTTAATAAAATATAGTTTTCCAAAAATTTCCTTGAGAGAAAGGAACAAGCATCAATGGTACCACATTTATTGCACATCATGGATTACAGTCCACTTCTAACGTTAGAAGTATTAGATTTCTAATCCCTGGTAATAATCAAAAACTAAAACTCCTTTATTTCATGCTCTATTCTTCTAATATACTTTCAAAATTTTGCACCCTTTCTGTCTGTACAACAACCACCACCTCCAGCAACGAACGTTAATAATAAGGGGTAGCTGGTTTAGGTAACAACCCTTCACCAGACAACGAAAATTTACTTTGATTCCTTCGGAGCCGTGCTGCAAGCAGAACACAAACTGGGATGAGAACCTCAAGCCCAAACGCCTGCCATACTCAGCTGCACATCCTGACAGGCAAAGGTATTCCGTGCATGAAGTCCCATCTACACTGTGCACCTCAGGGTAACAGTACAATAAAATATTTATAAATATTATAAAATTCTTTTTAAAAAAAGAAACATTTTAAGACCACATGAAAGCACACACCAGGCTAAAGGAATTACTAACTACAATAATGTTAAATTGCCAATAGCATTACAACAACTCGGAGGAAGTCAAAAGCAGTAAGTTAAGACCGGAGGAGAAAGAAGTCAGGAGTCATTTCTGAAATACAAAATAAAGAAAGAATGACAACAAAGGAATTGATCTCTCAAAGAAAAGTGGTAAATAAGTTTACTGTGATTCTTCAGGCTAGGGAACAGAGCATTTGTGATTTACTTTGCAAGTATAAATATTTTCATAAAATTGAACATGAAAGCCCAGTGCTGTAGCTGAGCTCTGATGAGTCATTCTTCACCTCTGCACAGCACCAAAGTGTAAATCGCTCACTTAGTAGGCACTAACAAGTCATTCAGTCCAACAGGTAACAAGCAGTGATAGAATATCCAAAATATCACAGCATTTGCATGTGAGGGATTGCTACAATCCCTGCCTGTCAAACACCAGTCACTAAGCAAACTCTCTGTTCCCAAAGTGAGACTTCAAAGGAAGATGGAGACTTTTGCATACAACTGCAACCACAAACCAAATCCTGCTTCAAACACTGATAATTCACGACAGGTGTTTGGAAGCTTGCACAAAACAAGCTGATAAAGGTTTCTACACCACAGCACACTATGGCACAGCTACTAACTTCATTAGCTAACTCCCCGATACAGACCAAGAGTTACATTTTGGTAAGACATCAAAAAACCAGAAGGATTCGGTGCCCAGTGTGATAACATACATTGCTCTGCAATTCCATCATTCCATTCATAACTCTCTGAACATTTTAGCATAGGCTAAAATGAACCAAGTGCTATCTCCAGTCACTCAAGAGCTCCTTCCATCTCACCTTCAGGCTACGGTTTCTTATACAATCACACTGAGAATAAACTAGCTCCTCATTTACAGCGATCATTACCATGAAATAATTTACTGAACAATCTTGTCCGTAGCCTGTGCTCAGCAAGCTGTTACAGCACGCTTTGGCTTCACAGGGGGCCACATGCCGTAAATGAAGGCCCAGTTTTCAAAAAGTTTACAGTAATTGTTAAATTATAATACTACACACACAGCACATTCTCTTCTCATAAATTAATCAACAGAAGAGAACTAGCTGATATCTGGGTGCCCACAGTTTCTTCTTCTAGAACACTATACCAGCAGCACTACTATTCACAACTGCTCTACTTCCTAAGCCTTTTCAGACCCATCTCTCTACTAGTTTGTATTCTTTATTGCCCTCTGTAAAGTGAATGGCATTATTACAGCTGTCATCTTAGCACAGGTGAGCTCCCCACGTCTTTCCACTTGCATTTAAGCAAGTTTTAACATTGCCATGGTTTCCCCCTCGTCCTCGCACCTTTGCAAGCTTACCAGGAACATCACAGCCATTATTCTGCTGCAGCATTATCGAGAGCACAGTAACTTGTCAAGCGTGAAAGGAATGCAAATCCTGACAAAGTAAAAATCGCTTTTCAGTCTTGAACACTTATGAATCTTTCGTTTGTTTTCACATAGACGGATATTTACTCTGCTTACACATCAACAGCTTCCAGAGGGCAGCCAGAACTACAGTGCTAAAAACATGTTCTGGAAATGACATTACCTTAGGATGTCAAATTACTGCTTATACAACCCCTCAAAATCTACTGGTCCTTCCTGTCTTCAAGGCCAATACAATACCAGGTATGCAGAAAATGTATCTATAAAAGACACCAGAAAAAGGTGCATCCAAACAGGCATCACCACTTTTCGCCTGCATGGAGTTCACCCTTTCACCCTCACTGCAGCTACACAGCGAAGGCAAAGCAGTTGCTGTCACTGCACAAACAAAATGTGCTAACTACCCCAAGCTGTGGTTTGGGATAACCACAGCCCAAGTGTCACCAAACTCAGCTGACGTTCAGCAGGGATCCAGGCTGCTGCAGACACAGGGGAGAGCAGCACTCCCTTCTGCCCGCAGCTGGCCAGCAGACCCACAGCACGCAGACCCTGCACCCTCACTCCCCCTGCTTAGAGCAGAGAACTAAAACTCAACTCTGCCAACGGTGGATGTTTTATTTCCTCAGATGAAATGAGATGAACTTGTCAGCACCACACAGCAGCAACCGCGTTTTCTTCCCCAAATCACTTTTTTCGCTCATGTGACCTGCCAGTACTGAGGGCAACTATTTTTTCAAGTTCCAGAAATAGCCAAGTTGAAAATACAAATAGACTTTAAGAAGTCAATATTCTGGAATTCAAGTTATGCCATTTTCAAATTGGTGGTAAGACTTTAAGGCAAGCTTAACATCTGAAAAATGACAGAGAGTGCCTAGGATGCACCTAAAAGACCCATCATAAATCCACACAAAGCCACCACAAAGCCTTTGTTGAGAAGCATCTTCCTCTCTTTTCCTCCAATACACAGATGCAAAACTAACAACAAATAAAGTCCATATAAACACCGAAACTGCTTATTAAATATAAAACACGCAAAGCAGTTACTGCATCAAAAATAACACTTAACTGAAGCTTCCAGTTGTACCTTGGTATGTTCATTTCAGTGCTGCTTACTGACATCTTCAACAAGAATTAAATGACCTCTAAAAAATCTCACCAACCTTCCCACTGCACACCTGTGTACCTGAGATTTCACCCAGTCTCCTGCACGTTTCTGCTTTACAAGCTGCTGCTAGGTACTCCTCCTAGAGACTCCCAAAATTCTGTTCACAAGTCTTCCACTTCTTGCTTTCAGCTGTAACTTCCAGCCGCTCCGTTGATTTAATGAGCCAGAACACATACACTATATACAGAAAAATATCCTTCAAAAACTTGTTGTGCTGCCTGTCCAGCTATAAAGAGATCTTTTATTTAAAATTTCCCTGTAGAAAGAGAATTACAGGAGAGATTGGCAGATAATAAAGAATACTTCAAATCTCTCCGCTCATTTGACGTGTTTATCATCTTCTCATCCTTCCTCTTTTGCTTTACTGCCGGATGAGATGCACAAACAGGTGAAAACAACTTGCACCAGATGAAAGACTGAAAGCAGCTTCACAGGAAGCATCAAGGACAGGGAGACAGTCCTCTCATTTTCCATTCATAAAATCTGCTTTTGAGTAAGGTACTCAAATCAAGTTACATTCAACTTCATTTACAACAGCTCTTATAAATGCTCTAAAAATGCTTTATGAAAAAAGTTTTCACTTTACAGGGAATTTAAGAATTCTATAAATCTATACAAACTCTTCCTGCAAGTACCTATATCATAATAAAGCTTTAGCTATAAAGATTGATAATCAACACTGTATAAAGAGACAAAAGAATCTGCTGCAACATAAATACGAATGTTTCCATACTTAAAGATTTCAAAAGCATTGGAATTAAACAAAGGAAATCTAGTTCCAGTGATGAAACATTGATCTCAGATGACCATATCTGAAAAAATTCAGCTAACTGCTGCAGATTTAAGGGAGTAACCATACGAGAATCATATTAAAATGAGTTCATACTATGACTCAAGCTAAAAAGCAAAAAAAAAAAAAAAAAAGGCATTTGATATCCAAAAAAAGGGCTGGCATTTCTGTAGATTGCAATAATAGAAGAGATACCAATACATAAACATGTACAGCATACCAGACAGGCTGAAGCAACACTAGTCAGAGGAATTCGTTTCCTAAATACAGAAACTGACTGCGTTTTCTGTATCCTCTTTAATAAATGAAGTTTGCAAATTAATTTTCCACAGGACATTCTGCCAAGCAGTTCATTTTTAATATCTCTTCAAGTCACAGTGGTGAGGAGAAAAAAAAAAAAAAACTTGATCCATACAGAGCAAATAAAGGTTACTGCTTCTCAGAGCAGACAGGCTCCACATGCCTGTAATTAAAAGCCCATGTCCTGATAACAGGCACAGAAAGAGCTGCGAACAGTATGCTAAAAATCAAGCAGGGCTGAAGACTTAAAAGATACTGGGCTTTAAATGCAATTATATACAGGTTTAACGAAAGCTGGGAGTTAATCTAAACAAGGTATTACATGGGTCAGATGCTTCTTCAAAGGCACTCTAAATGGAATTTTACAGCTTCTTCACTGGCCCAATTATGTCATCGCTCGCGTTTTTCTCCTACATCTTTTCCCCTGCCAGGTTTAGAATCACTTGGGACGTATTGATAAAAATCTTAAATGATAGATGTATATGCACGTGTGTACAAGAGATGGAGATTTTAGATGCATACACTTGCATATCTATTTACAGTACCTCTTCTAAATGCTTATGCACTGCGTACTATCTTATATATGTACTGTTTTACAACATACCACCCCTTTACCTCCTGTAGAAGAATGAACAGTCTGACAAATAGGCAAAAAGCTCTCAAGAGAGCTCTAGCCAGAGACATTCAATGGCCAGAGAAGCAAGTGAGGAGCCAAAGAGCAACCACATGCCCTGTGCTACCTCCAGGGAGGGACAAGACCTGAGCTTCAGAGCAAAAGAAATTCCACAGTTAAGACAACGCCACAATCCTCCCTGGCAGCAGAAACAGAAGCAGATCTCACTGAGATTTTCATTTTAAGGCAGATACGCAGGGAGAAGTGCCACTGTAAATTACCCAAACAAACTGACCACTGCTGCCACGAAAAAACAATTATTTTTGGTCTCCATTTGATAGAGTAATATCCTGCTCCATGCGCAGCATCTGAATGATTTTCCAACTGCAGCAAAACAAAAGTGCAGTCTACCTGGAGATGACAGATAGAACAAAGACAAAATGTGCACGGGAGAAGAAAGGATATGATCTTTAGCCAGCCAAACAACAGAGGAAGAAGGTATTTCTGGCTATTGTTACCCTGAGGGATTTAAACAAGCTGGGAAAAACTACTCATCATGACCAAGAGCTAACATATGCTCTTAAAATCAGGGTACGGTCACGTGCTAGATGTTATTTTCCAAAACACTGAGTATCAATGAGCTTAAAATTCTTACTTAGCTGGGATCCCCTGAAAGCTTAGGGATTTTTTTCTTTTCTCCATTGGTTGTTTTTTTAAAAAAAAAAAAAACAACAAAAAAAAAAACCACAGGACCAGCAAAGAGAAGGATCAGTGTCCAAGTTTAGAAAGGTTGAAGGAAAGAAAAACAAATAAAAAGTTCCTGAGAAAATTGACTGCCTGTAGCACAACGGTGACACTGTGAGCTTTAGCACCTCTATCTGTCTTCCACCACCTTCACGTATTTATTGACTAAAAAATATCATCAAAATGAAACAGCGTTGGAACTTGTCTTCCAGCACTCCTCAGAGACAAGCTGCTACTCATTAGAGTTTCCTGGCATCTCAGGAAGACGTGATGAAAGCCACTAAGACAGTCAACACCTCATGATCAACATAATCAGAGGCTGCTGATAGAGTTAGTATTTTCAATATTAAGAACCCAGCCTCTCCCAGCAACCTGGTTATTAATTTTTTTTTTTTTTTTAAATAGAGTTTGGCCACCAAGATCTCTCCTGCTTTAAGTTACAGCATCAAGAAAATATTTCATTATTACTTTACCTCCCATTGCCATAACACTTTCTCCCCACCTTGTAAGGGTTGGGTTGGCTCCTTCCTCGGGTCTCAGCTTTCCTCTCCTAGTGTTCCTTTCTGTCCTCTCTCCTACTTCCAAGGCAGGTTATTTATTTTGAAGTTATCTACTTCTCCCATTAGCACAGTTTCTTCCTAAACAAGAAGTTTTTTGGGAAACCACCACAGTCTTCTTGTCAACTTGTAAACGCTATCACAAGAGCTCCTCAACAGAGTTAGGAATTTCCCGACATAACTACCATTAAACAACCACTGCAGACCTGCTGTTAAGACCACTTTATCCTGTGGACTCAGGGGCCTTTCCCAACTGACACAGCTCCTCTGCACACAAGGAAAGGAGGATATCCACGAGCACACACCAGTAAGACCAACCAGCCCTCAAATAAATGAGGAGCAGAGGTGGGAGAATGTGCAGTGTCACCCAGACTGCACAGCACAGGCACACCAGACTCAAAGGCTCAGGGCCCCTCCGCAGGCCTGAGCTGCTCTCACCACAGACTCACGCTTCAAAGCAAGACCAGAAATGCCCCAAATTCAACTGGAAGAGCCACAACGGCGTTGCTGAACCTCCCTGTTCCCACCATGCTCACTTGCCTAAAGCATCTCTTGGCTGTCAAAGAGAAGGCTTCTGCATGCACACCGCAGACCTGCAACTAGTTCAATCTGAGTGAAGTCAATACTTGAGAAGAGAAGCTGAGGGAGGAGAAGGTCTAGGCTTGTGGAAAAAAAAATTCATCTACCTAAGAATAAATATTATTTCAGCGTAACAAATAATCTCAACTACAATCACCACCAGCATACACACGTTCCACGGTGTTCTTTTGTCTTCCTCTATACAATGGCAACATACACAGTGTCACAGACTGTTAAACACCATTTACCCACGCAGTAGCTTCAGAGCGTAATCGACACAACCCCCCCCCTCCAGAGAAAAACAAGGGTTTTCACAGAATACCTACGCGCGCTGGGACCTGACCAACAGCACTTCTAATCAGACACAACCATTGCACCGCTCCATCTTGCAGAGCAGCTGTAAGGAGAGGGGCGAGTTGGCGCATACCGAACCGCACAGCGCTCCAGCAGCTACGGGCAGCCTTACCTCTCATCCTCCCCATCGACCAGGGGCGTCGCCAGCGGCAGCACCTTCAGCGGGAAGAGGGAGGCAGAGGATGGCACGTTGCTGCTGCCGCCATCGGCGATGGCTGACGCTCCGACGCCGCTCTCACCGCTGGCAGCTTGAGGTAAACCAACGAGGGAAGGTTCCGTAGGGCGCCTGCCATCTTCCATTTGGCTGACAACCGGCTGGGCCAGCGACTGCGCGGAGAACTGGGTAGAGCTCAGCGGCATCTGCTGTGGCACGCTCGGTGCCACCGGCATACCTATACTCGTTGATATCAAGGGAGGCTGACTAACGCTCTGAGCCAGGTTCCCGTTCTGCACGGCCGGAGCTTGCGCTATGTTCTGCGGCTGTCCCAAACCTATAGAAGCAGAAGGGATGCCGGGAGGCACAGCTGAGCCAGCTTGACTCGGTGCAGGAACAGCACCAGCAGACGGTATAGGGCTAACTGCAGGCAGCTGCTGGCCAGTCATTCCTTGCACTACTGATTCCACTGCTTGTGCCTGCGGCTGGACAGGTAACAAAGTGCTTTGCTGAGCAATGACCATTTGCTGAGGAAGGCCTGAAGCACCAGCCTGTAATCCCTGCTGCATGATTCCTGTCTGCACAGGCTGCACCACTTGTGAAGGTGGAGGAGCAGTCGTTGACGGCATAACCGGAGGTGGAATTTGGTTCGCAGCAGGCGGTGGTTGCACCACAGTGGCTACGCTCGCTTGCTGCCCAACGCTCAGCATCTGCCCACTGCTCCCCACACCCGGTATCGCTGCCGCAGCGTGCGCAACAGGCTGGGCCGGGGCAGCCGCTGGGTGCGCCGGCACCGGAGCCTGCATGCTCTGGGCCTGGGCAACAGGAACCGGCGGCCCTGCCCCTACTCCTGCAGAGCTGGGCTGCATGGCAGGCGCCGGGGGCTGGAGGATCTGCTGATGCTGAATGTACTCCGGCATGGCCCCTGTCACGGAGTTTTGGTTCACCGGTTTAACGTGACCCGCAGCCATCTGCGTAGGAACCGCTTGCTGCTGCTGCTGCTGTCCGTACTGCAACTGCTGCTGCTGCACAACGGGCAGAGTCTGCACGGGCTGCGCCGGCTGCGAGTATGGGAGCTGCTGTTGAGCCATACTTTGAATGGCAGGCTGCTGGTGGCCCAGAGATGGGGATACACCTAGGATATTAACTGGGCCTGGCTGCACCCCAGTGACAGTGGTTAGACTGGCCTGCGCAGGAGGCTGGACCCCTGGCTTCTGCTGTGGATAGTTTACCTCTTGAGAATGCAGCTGGACTTGTGCAAGCTGTGATTGAGAAACACTCTGTGGTATACTAGATGCTGGAATTGCCGGAGGAGCAGCGCTGCTAAAATCCATCTGCTGAGGACCGACACCTTGAAACGCTTGCTGCTGTACCACAGTAGGTGCTCCCATTTCTCCACTTCCCACACTTTCTGTGTAGTGACTCAGTGTGCTTACATTGCTGCTAACAGAACTCCCACTGGTGCTCTCCCTTTCAGAAGTCGCTTCAAGCGGGTTTTGTTTTATGGTCTCTACTGCTTTGTTTACTGCTACTCCTTCTGAAACTGCAACAGTGTTTTCTTTATCATAGAACTCAGTGCATGTCCATCTACCTTTTTTGAAAGGTTCAGAACTAGAATCTAATTTTACAACTCTAAACCTTGAGGTGCCAGATGTGGGCTGCTGCTGGCCTGATCCCGCTGCCACTCCTGCACTGGGATTAGTAACATTGTTAATGACACTAGAGGAAGCACTCGTACCATTGCCAACACCACTCATGATATTCACGTTAACATTGCCACTAGTTCCAGACAAAGCACTTACATTACCAGTACTTGTAATGTTGCCTAAATTCATAGTACCAAGCATGCCGCTTGCCACACTAGAACTACCACCGCCCATATTACTCAAGGTACTAGTTCCAGTAGCAGAACTTACACCTAGATTGCCAGGAGTACTCGTAGTGCGGATATTAGACACGACAGATGCGGGGGAACCAGTGGATGATGCAGCAGAACCTGGCGCAGTTGATATAACATTGTCAGAGCTTCCAGTTGTTGATAGTTTTCTAAACGACGGACTGGGTGGTGGTCCTCCAGAAACGGGGGCACTGCCCACCCCGGGATGCGACGGGTGATGGTGTCCGTGGTGGTGGTGGTGAAGATGATGGTGGTGATGGACGTGATGGGGGTGAACGCTTCCGTTGATCACGACGCTCTGCTGCGGGTGATGAGGCAGAGAAGGGTGCTGCTGAGGAAGATGAGGCTGGTTTGGAGAAACGGCCCCGGGAGTCTCTGCCTCTTGGAAGTTATTTAAAGTCTCTTCAGAGGAGCTCCTCTCAGGTTCACCCAAGTCGGTGGCCCTGGATAAAGAAACATCCAAGATTTCTGAAGAAGACAGGTCTTCCGTGTGGGATTCGTCCAGGTCATCGTAGCTTTCCGTGTCTTCGGCTATGCTGTTGTTGGAACTCATACTGGCGGATATTTGAGCGGGGGTCACACTGGTGATTTGGAAGCCGCTCTTCTTTTTCATCTGAGCTCCAGTCTGCGTGAGAGGCTGCGGCTGGAGCTGAGACTGCGAGAGGAGGTTCAGACTTTGTGGAGGAGGGGGTGTCGGCTGTGGGCCCGCCGACGCTGCGGGCGATGGAGGCGGCGGCTGGACCAGCAGGGGCGGCTGGTAATCCTCGGCGGCGAGGGCAGCGCTCCCGACGCCGGTACCTGGCGCAGCGGGAGCCGTAACGCAGCCGCTGCCGCTGCTACTGCTGCTGCCCCTTCTAGGAAACATCGCCGGGTGCGCCATCTTCCTAGCACTAATGTCTGCGGCTGAGTCAGGCTGCTGCATTGTATCGGGCGTGTTAACAGCGATCCCCGGCGTGGAGAGAGACAGACACGCACACAGTTAGCCGGGCACCCGCGGCCCCGCAGCGCCCGGCACCACCGCCGCCCCCCTCTCCTCCTCCTCTTCCTCCTCCTCCGAGACGGGGAGGGGGCGCGG